>JAVTVY010052235.1:0-252779 GCA_036873755.1 Hanleya hanleyi | reverse complement strand
TTTTTTTATATCAATTACTTCCAAAACCTGAACATGAATATATGCTTGTTAAAGTTAGCATAAAAACATGATCAAAATAATGTCATGCAATTGAAGTGTGAGTGAGTGAATATAATTTAACGTCGCTTTCAACCCATCATCATGCAATTGAAGGGCAAAAGTAAGTCATATATGTAAAACAAATAAATAAAGAATTTATTATAAATATTTTAACCTTTGTTCTGACATGCATCCTTAAAACCTTGACATATTTCCTTCCATTTATAGCAGTAATACTAGAATATATTTGCACAACATTTCTCGCCCATGCCGAAGTTGTATAATATGATAAGAGACTGATATAATTAAAACCATGCAAAACGGCCAAACACCAAAGATATGATGGATAATTCTCAAAATTTAGAAAATCTGTCATCTTCAGTTCTCAATAGACATTACAAATATAACAGCATATTGCACTCTTGATAGCAAAACACCTAAACTGTTCAAATAGAATTGCCCAGGCTTTGTGCTCATCAGGTGCTTGTGGTAGAGAAATACCCAATGTTTAGTCACAGACAGGGTTGCAAGGTCTTGCAAGCTCAAGCATACACCCAAGTTCATATACGCATATTCTTCCAAAGCTGAAGGAAAGAACTAGGAAACACTGGAGGAATCAATACGCTGCAAACCATGCAGAATCAAGATCCCAAGTTGTATGCAAATACTCAAAGCCCCAAAAGTTCCTGCCAGTCAAGATTGTCAGAGGCGACCTGCCACTAAGTTACATTTCAAAGATATGTTTCCTGAATAGACTGCAGTCACTGGCTTGATGCAATGCCTTTGGTTTGCATGCCTAGCTGACATGTATAATGAATATTCAACCCCAAAATACTTTTGGAGAATTCAAATACACATTTTCAAATTTTTTTTCATTATACTGTAAATATTAAATAATTTGATTAGCTAATGTATACAAAAATGTGTTGCTTTGTTATATCTCTTCGACATGTATGAAGCTTTTCTTGGAAATACGTACCTTTCTATATTGCTGTGCACATGGGAGGTCGAGCTTGTATCTTTGCTGTTTGTACATATATTTTTTCGCGTTTGCTTTGGAACCAATGTAACAGTCTTAAACTTACTTTCCAATTGACTGTGTTCATGCAGACAACGAGAGAGCCAAGGGCCCTGATTGCCGTCGTTCTTTGAGTCTACTGGACAACCTCCAAACAGGGTTATCTTCCCTTATGCTCTGTCGATCGACTCTGTCTTCAGTTACTTACTCAAACTCCAAAGCAGGATTAATCTGTGCATGTGTCTGTTCTGTTATCGCTGCTAGATGTCAATTATTCATATAGCCTACAACCAGAACATCATTTCACAAATGTACATTTACCAGATCAATTCAAATCGGTCAATTAACTATCAGATACACTCGATGAAATTGTATTTGGTTCCATTCTGCTTTTGATGTGTATGAAGTTTCGATTTCTTTTAAAAAGGTGTTCAGATTCATTTTGTTCAAAAACGCAAATTCTGTTTGCTCTTAAACAAGGCGGATTACTTTTCGACAACAAATTAATATAGGTTCGTTTGCGCATAAGGAATTACGCCCAGTAGTGTTGCCTGATTCAGGAATAATTAGCAAAACTGTTCAAGAAATCTTGTCAGTTTAGGCCGCTCCCCGCACAGTCATTTGTCAGAATATACCTGTGCGGAGAGTACCAAAGACGTTTTCCTGCCCAAGATAATAAATATAACGATTCACTTATCGAGGGCGAAAAAACGCCCTGGCATTCTCCGCAGAGTGGGTCTTCACCAATTAAGCCATTAGCCCTTGATGGAGATTAACAATGCGCGATTATCCGAACTGCTCTGATTGGATTGATTTGAACTTTATATGATTTGGACTGCATCAAATTGCTGGTAAATTCATTATAATGACGCATCGGTTGCTGACCCTTTTTGCTTGAATAATTTGAACCTGTATGCGATATTGGTCATTGGTACAAGCTGGATGAGACTATTACATATTAGACCTAATTGATTTGTGATCAGTTTGGTAAGTTCTATGCTTAAATATTGTATTTGACAACAATATCAAACTTGTGTATACAAGAACAACAACATTCCTGATGATTGATGAGCAGAGTTTGGTAAGTTGTAGTCTTGCATATTGTACTTGTCAACAACTTGTTTACACAACAGAATTCCCAATCATTTGAATTCAATTAGGAATATTTTGACATATATCTTGTTATGGCTATTTTACAACAAACATGGGTGTTTTTTGAATATTTTGTGCTGTATCGTGCTGGTTTTTCTTAGCTACATGTAAGTCTCCAGAAGAATTAACGGGGGATCTTAAGAAACTGGAAGAGAAATTTTCCGCTGTTCCCAAGGTTCATTATGTTTCCCGCGAAAAGAAATCTTCAAAATTCACTGGTAGAGAAAACTTTATTGAATGGGTTGAAGAGATTCAAACTTACGTGCACAAACGATTTGCTTCAGAGCCTGAAAAGGTAGATTATATTTGTGAACATTTAGACAAACATCCCCAAGCGGAGGTTAGATTTAGAGTTGATATTGAGAAAACCTCATCTGATGAAGTTTTCAGTAGTAAAGAAAGTGCCCGTCAGATACACCAGCTCGATACAGATACAATTTTCCAGTAGAAACCAGGTTAAGGGAGAGTCCATAGAGGAATATTCTTTTGGTTTAATGGACTTGATGTTAGAATTAAAACAAAAGTAACCAATGTTATATTCTAACTGGGATGCGACCAATCCAAGATGGCCGCTTTGATTACGTCACAGTGACGTCATTTTCAAAAACGGCATTTTTGGTCGATTTTTCGGTCAGATTTTCCGAATTTTTTATTGATGCAATTTCTCCGCAAAATCTGCACGATAAATTAGTAAATATTAATGTGATGTGAAATAAAATAGTTTTTGCCCACTTTTCATAGCGGAAAAGCAGAAATTTTGAAGAAATATGACAAAAACATCACTTTTCTGGAACCCCACGTGGCCGCCATCTTGAATTTACCCATGATCCTCTGCTCGGGGGGTTATGCAAATAGGCTCAAAATGACCTCAATATGATAAGCTATGAAGTCACGGAGTTTCAGCTCTTCATTTTTTTGTCGTTCCGGAGATGGCGCAGAAAGTTTGGTAGGGGGCCATAATGGCCCCCAGGCCAGGTAGGGTTAAAAGAACGTTTTGAGGGAGGGGTCTTTAGAGCCGTCTTTAAAACGAGAGATGAAGAGGTTAAACCTTGAGCAAAGTAACTTGAAGTTTTGAAAAATAAGAGATCGGGCTGGGTTAATGAAGGTGTTAGTGTAGCTGGGACAAGAGACGTTAATGTGAGTGCTCATTTCAATGCAGTAGGGTCCAGTACCATTCCACCAGATGTTATTGAGCGTATGGAGACCCAACAAAAGCAAACAGATCGGCTGACAGAATTTGTAAAATCTTTAACAAGGGGAGACCATTCTGGCTCGATAGAAAACCAATCTCTTATTAGGCGAGATAAGTCCAATTATCAGTCTAAGTCCGGTACACTTGCCATTAATGCAAAGACTGCGCTATCTCCGGAACGACGAAAATGGAGTGCTGAAACTCCGGGACTTTATAGTTTATCATATTGGGGTCATTTTGAGCCCATTTGCATAACCCAAGATGGCGGCTACGTGGGGTACCATTTCAAAGGGGCCTGGACAGGTCCCAAAAAGCCCAGGCCAGAGAGGGGTAAAAAGGAATAGAAGAAAATTTGGTGGTAAGGTTGATAATTATGCTCAACCGTTAAACTCAAAACACTCGATGCAGAGAGCCGAGCATCGAGTGTGATGGAAAATGGCTCCGTTTCAGAACATTCAACCGCGCGATCAAATTTATCCAAGTCTATTGGGAAATGTCCTGAGATTATGGCAAGTATTGGTGGCGTGAATGTACTTTGTTTATTAGACTCTGGTTCAGAAGTGACTACCGTTACGAAAAGTTTCTATTTGGTCAATTTACAACATGTGACGTCTGCGCCTCAAAAAACCAGGTCGTGGATTAGGCTTAAGGCCACGAGTGGGATAGAGATTCCGTTAATTGGTATCATGGAATTAGATGTAGAGTTGAATGGAAAGTGTTATTCTAATGTGAGTATATTGGTGGTTAAAGATCCAGAAGATCCTGTAACAGCTAGCAATAAAACTACAGTCCCAGCTGTCAATGGCTGTAATTTGCTGCAGTTGGTGTATGATCAGGTCAGTTCACTGTTTGGGTCAAAGGTCAATCAAAAGTAAGCTTTGCAAGCTGGTAGTGACAAGTTGGCTGAAGGGTTACTAGTTTATGAGGCTAGAGTAGGATTCTGTAACGAGATAAATGTGGAGTTGGCTAGAAAGGGAAATTGGAGTTTTGGGACTAGTTAGGTCTGTAGGGAAGGATTTGCTTATTCCAGCAGACGCGGGTGTTCAGATAACTGGAACTGTAAGGCCAATGCCACAAGGATATCCAATTTTGAATGAACCAGCCAATCACATTTCTCTCCCGCCTGGTTTGATGGTAAAACCTACAGTGAGTCTAGTTGATAGAGGTAGGGTGCAATTTGAAGTGCGCAATTATAGCAACACTGATGTTTTCTTGCCGCGGCCACAAAAACTTGCCAAGATGTGTAGTTGTTCGAAGTTACTTCCAGATTTGGAGATATATTGGTGGTTAAAGATCCAGAAGATCCTGTAACAGCTAGCAATAAAACTACAGTCCCAGCTGTCAATGGCTCTAATTTGCTGCAATTGGTGTATGATCAGGTCAGTTCACTGTTTGGGTCAAAGGTCACTCAAGAGTTAGCTTTGCAAGCTGGTAGTGACAAGTTGGCTGAAGGGTTACTAGTTTATGGGGCTAGAGTAGGATTCTGTAACGAGGTAAATGTGGAGTTGGCTAGAAAGGAAACTGGAGTTATGGGGCTAGTTAGGTCTGTAGGGAAGGATTTGCTTATTCCAGCAGACGCGGGGGTTCAGATAACTGGAACTGTAAGGCCAATGACACAAGGATATCCGGTTTTGATTGAACCAGTCAATCACATTTCTCTCCCACCGGGTTTGATGGTAAAACCTACAGTGAATCTATTTGATAGAGGTAGGGTGCAATTTGAAGTGCGCAATTATAGCAACACTGATGCTTTCTTGCCGCGGCCAAAAAAAACTTGCCAAGATGTGTAGTTGTTCGGAGTTACTTCCGGAGTTGGAGATAGATTATTTACAGAACGGAAGTGAAACTGTGGCGTGAGTTGACGTTCAGACTGCCAGCAAAACAGCTACTTACGATGAGCAATGGTTGTCTGGTTTAGACCTAGGTCAGGGGATGTCTCAAGGTGAAAGTGGTAGGTTTAAACTTTTGTTACAACAGTTTAAGGATGTTTTTAGTCAGAACGAACATGATCTTGGGTTTACTGATACAGTGAAACATCGCATTGAGACCACAGATAATAATCCTGTGAAACAACCAGATCGCAGAATTCCTCCTGATATGGTACCAGAAGTACAAAAGGTTATCAAGGAATGAATGAAACATGGTGTCATCAGGGAAAGTAACAGCCCTTGTGCATCTCAAATGGTTTTAGTTCGTAAGAAATGTGGTTCTTTAAGGGTGTGCGTGGACTACAGAGCCTTGAACAATAAAACCATAAAAGACGCATTTCCTTTCCCAAAAAGTTGCATTCCGCATAATATTTTTGTTCGCTTGATTTGACCCAGGGATATTTGCAAGTATCTTTGGATGAGGAACATAGATTTAAAACGGTATTTCGGGCATTAGGCTCTCTGTATGAATTCGATCGTTTGCCTTTTGGGCTCTGCAATAGTCCTTCGACGTTCCAAAGACTGATGGGAAAATGTTTTGGTGATCTTTATTGGGACGGAGGAGTGATTATTTATCTTGACATTTTGGTTTTTGCTTCCAGTTTCACGGAAATGTATGCAGGGCTAAAGACCGTTTTTCTCAGATTAAGGTTGCATGGATTAAAACTGAAACCAACTAAGTGCCATCTTTTCAAAGATCAAGTGCCATTTCTGGGACACGTAGTGCCCTCTACGGGAGTGTTTCCAGATTCTGGTAAGATCAGAACCATGATTGATTATCCAATACCTGACAATGAAACTGCCCTTAAGTCGTTTTTGGGCTTGTGTGGATATTATAGGCGTTTCGTCAAAGATTTTGCTAAAATCGCGAGTCCTTTAACCGATATGCTCTCTGGTGATTCAGGCAAAAAGACGACGAAATCCACGAGAAGTAAATTTAGTCGCGATAGTAGGCCTTGGTGTGACCGTTGGTCTGTAGAGTGTCAGGATACTGTTGACGAGCTGAAGCGACCTCTAACGTCGGCGCCAGTGTTAAGGTATCCGGATTTCTCTCTGCCTTTCGTTGTAGAAACGGACGCTATACCTGTATGGCTCACGGTTTGAAGTATTCACGGATAACAACTCTCTCAGTTACGTAATGTCAACCAAGAAAACTGTAGCAGAAATGAGTGAGATTTGGCAGACTACGATTTGGAGATAAAGTATAGGTCTGGTAAAAAGAATCTAAATGCAGACGGTTTAAGTCGTAACCCAGTTTCGGAGGACAATGTCACGAGTAGTGATTTGGTTGCATTGGTAGCAGAAGAAACTAGGTCAACGTCATTACCCGCGGATTTCTGAACTAGGTGTAGTAGAAATGTCAAGAGAAGACGTTTACGTAGGCGCTCAGTGTACTTGTTTACCCATGTATTCTAATTCAGACATGCAGTCTTTTCAGCTGGAAGATCCCCACATTTCAGTTGCGTTGAAATACCTGGAGAAATGGCTGAAACCGAAGTATGGTGAGATTAGGAAGTCCCCGGTTAAAAAGTTGCTGTCCAAGTGGGATCAGTTGAAGATGTGTGACAGTGTCTTGTACCGGTTTGTGGTCGAGAATGGGCAGGATTGAAAACAATTAGTGTTGCCTATGTCTTTAAGGGAAATCGTGCTTAAGCAATTACATGATGCTACAGATCACCAAGGGACAGAGAGGACCCTAGCGTTGACTAAGGCACGTTGTTATTGGCCATACATGTTTCGTGATATTCAGGCGTACTGTAAGTCGTGCGAGCGGTGCTTGATCTCGAAGGGATCTGTTCTCAAGGTCAAGGCTCCCATGTGTCACTTGCTGGGTAGTAAACCCCTGGAAACTATTGCCATTGATTTTACTAAACTGGAAATGTCAACCTCCGGTTTGGAAAATGTTCTGGTGGTTACGGATGTGTTTTCGAAGTTTACCTTAGCTATTCCATCTGGAAATCAAACTGCTTTAACAGTAGCTAAGATCTTTGTGCAGGAATGGTTTCTAAAATTCGGTATTCCAAACCGGATACATTCTGATCAAAAAAAGTCGAAAACGACACCGTATCATCCGCAGGGCAATGCGCAGTGTGAGCGATATAATCGAACTATGCACGACTTGCTTCGTACCTTAGATATGGAACGGAAAAGGTGATGGCATCTTTATCTGTCTGAGCTGTCGTTTGCCTACAATTGTACCCCGCATTCGTCCACGGGATATTCGCCATTCTTTCTGGTTTTTTTGGCAGAAATCCTAGGTTACATGTTGATAACATGTTGCAGGTCGATGAAGATAGTCCAGATGGCGTTGAGGACTGGGTTGCCAGTCACCGCCAGAGAATGTGGCGCGTTTACCAAATAGCAAATGCGAGACTCTCGCGTAAAGCAAACGAGAGAAAGAGGCGACACGATAAAGACGTTCGTCCAGATGTATTGAAACTAGGCTCTAAAGTACTGTTGCGCAAGCGTGTTGTGAGCCGGAATAAGATCCAGGATCACTAGGATCCGGTTCCATATGTGGTATTTGATAGGGTGGAGCCCGATAGTAATGCATTCAAGGTGAAATCACTGGATGGAACGGAACTAGCTAAGGTTAACAGGGTTGATTTGTTGTTGTGCAGTGACATGGATTTTCCAGTGAGTGAAGGTTCTGATGTGGATAAACCGAAAGATGGTGTACCAAGTTCCTCTGTTAGGAAACCACAGGTTCATACTATTAGTGTAGCGATCCGTTTCCACTCGATTCACGATCTTACATTTTAAGGAGACAAATCACAAAAAAGATATCTTAGTTAAGATAACTTTTCTTATCACACCATACATCTGGTAAAAATAAATCTTATTTGAGATAACTTTTCTTAAAATAAGATAAATCTGAGAAACTAAGAAACTAAGAAAATATTTCTTGAAATTTTCTTGTTTTAAGGTAATTTATCTAGAACTGAGAAAAAAAAACTTATTTAAGTACCCTATTTCTGAGTAAAATTTTTGAGAAAAATCTCGTTTACCATGGGATTTCATGGTCAGAGCACAAACATATTTGTTTGACTTGGTGGTAACCATGATCAATAACTGATGCTACATAACTGAGTTTAGGGTTATGCATACAGCTATATATTATTTAATTTGAACGGGAAATTGTACTTTACGACTGTAATTCGATCAGCAACGGATATTGAATATATTGGTTTATCCCCTAAATCACTGAGTAAAATTCCATTGCATAAAGCCATGTAATGTAATATACATGAGCGAGTATTTTCATTGGTTGGTGGCGATTTTATTGATGAATTTGAGCCAATGAAAAGCTACAACTGTCGTAACTACTTTACTATAGTATCGTCTGCTCCAGTTGTGTATTCAACATGGCCGACCATAAACTAAAAATGGCGATCTTGTCAAAATTGATAACAAAGGTGCCGCAAAAACTGTAAAGAAATACGGAAATTTATTTACCGTCGAAATATTGAGGATTGAATTTCAAGTTTCCTTACCAGCAGAAAGACTGGAGAGAATCCCATTTACCGAATAGGGTCCGTCAGAGCCTGGCACAGGTATGTTATTACCAGTCTTACGGTAGCACTGTCATTTATATCAGACACGATGGCGTCGTAAAAATTCAACCTGAAACATTTAATTTTTCTCTGGCAATAAATTATATTTTATCCTAATCATAAATAATGAACACAGTCTTTGAAAGCGTCAGTGTAATATATAATTGACAATTTTAGAGGCCGTGAATCATCAGAGGATTTTTCACATTTTTCCCCTTTTTTGGGTACATTTCGTGTACCGTGATTATATATTTCTTTTTGACTACGGAGTACTTCAATGATGTGGCTAACAGGCCTGCTACAGGCAGTAATAATCACAAGGAAGGTTCTAAATCCAAGGCCACGGCTGTTGCCGGCAGATTTATTCCTGTCACAGATGATGATGTAATGAACACAATCCAATCACAAGAAAATTAGAACACCGCTAGAAAACACAGTATGATCAAAAGCTTTTGACGCAATTCATAAAGACACCAGAAATAAATGAAACAAGAGAAATACAAGAAATTCCACCAACAGATCTGGAGAAAATATTGTCAAAGTTTTTCATGAGTGTACGCAAGTCCGACGGTGAAAACTACGAACCAAGTTCTTTGCGATCAATGTTGTCTAGTTTTGACAGACAGCTCAGACAGAAGAAATTGCCATGGTCTCTGACTCAAAGTATGGAGTTTTATGAGTTGCGCGAGGCTTTGAATTCAAAACAAACCTACCTAATCGGTCTGATCCAGCCAGTGCCGCGGAGATCGAAAAGCTTTGTCAAAATGGTCAGTTTGGCTCACATAGCCCCATGGCAATAATAGACACAATGTGGTTTTATACCACGATGCAGTTTGGTGTGAGGGCTGGGGAAACTGAACAAAGAAACATGTTTTGGGATGACATCAGTCTTTGTACCGAGGAAGGTGACAGAGAATATCTGGAGTTCACAGAGAGACAAACCAAAAGACGCACCGGTGGAAATCCTCGTGACATCAGACATTTGAAGCCCAAAATGTGGGATGTCCCCTCCAATCTTAACAAGTGTCCTGTCTCTGTGTATAAGCGTTATCACTCTCTGAGACCAGCTGAATACTGTAACTCGGAGGATCCATTCTACATCGCAGTCAACACCAAATTTGCCAAGCCGACACAAGTTCCCGAACCGGGGCACGATGGTTCATACGTCAACCGATTGGTAAGAACAAGCTGGGTGTCTTGATGAAACGGATGGCCGAAGAAACTCAGCTTTAGCACATCGAGGAAGCTCACGAATAAAAGCGCCAGGAAGTACTTCATGCAGAAATGGACCGACAATAATGTACCCCCGACACACATAATGCAGATCTCCGGTCACCGTAATATTCAGTCTGTCAGCTCGTACAGCAGGATCAATGAAAATCAGCACCGAAATATCTAGTATCCTCAGTTCCACATCCGAAATAAACGCATTACCTTCTCAATCTGCACCAATCTTCCCATAGCAATATTAATTCTGAGATCACTTCTTCCATGTCACAACAAAGCCAGTGCACATCTCGTGTTATGTCAAATGTTACACACTCAAGTGAAATGGCGCCAATATTCGGTTTACCGATTTCAGGAGGGGTATTGAACGTCAATGTTTATTGCGACAAATCACCAGTACTTTCCAAGCGTCGACGAATTCATGTGATTGAATCGCCAGTCTTCTGATGATAACTAGAATCTTTTTCATATCCCAACTGTTGAGTACGACTGTGAACTGTTCAAATCATGTGAAGTTCAACCGTCTCAGTGATAGCGCGTGATCACCATGGCCAACGTCTATTTTTGGAAAGCGATTATCTGCTGTTTGAAAGTTTGTTGATTTTTCTCCTGTACATGTGACTCACTCAACAGGTCTTATGTAATTGTTATAAATTTCTAACACAACACGTTGGTTAATAATTTATTATTATAGTACTGTGTCGGTCGGAATAAATAGCTAGATTTGGTGAGTACTTTCTTTCACCTGTTCTCTTTTTTTCCTCGGCGCTCAGCTAGCTGAATGTCGTAACCTAAAATTAATTGCATTAATACGCACAACTTCTATTCGATTGCAAAAAACTTTCGACATAAAGTACACGTTTCCTTCGAAAATTGCTGTGAAATGATTTATGGAATAAATAGAATATTCACCTCGCGGCTTTATAATATCAAATTTATTAAACTCGAGTAGTAACATTTATTTTTATTTTTTCCTCGCCAGAGGCTCGGAATAAATAAAAATTACTACTCTCGTTTAATAAATTTGATATTATAAAGCCACTCGGTGGATATTCTCTAATTATTGTCGATAATATGAAGTCACTAGGGTGGAGAATTTTGAGATTTTCACGGGTTATGCAGTATGTCCTAGTTTATTTTACTGTGTTAAAATACAGTCAAAATACACATGTGCTATACTACCATGTTAAGACATTCGGGAGTACTTTCGTTGATTTTTTACACCTCGGCCATTTTGGCCTGGGGGAGGGGGGATTGTCGTCGCCATGTACATCCGTCTGTACGTCCGTCCGTCCGTCCGTTACCACATTCTAGGCAAAACCGCTTGAGACACAACCACCTTTTGAACACTTATTTATCTAGTGCTAAGTTAGACGCCTATCGAAAGTGGCTCACCACGACCCATATTTTACTGAGTTATGCCCCTTTACAGATATATTAAATTGAAATATTCTATTTCTGTCCTGTATGCTTGAATGTAACCAACTATATCTGCAGAACTCTGTTCGATATAGATACTATATTTTGAAAACTTATTTATATTGTTGTATTCTAGAAGCCAACATAAAAGTACTCGCCCTTTTTCGGGTGCAGTTATCTCTCTTTTTGTGATATATGCTTGAATGTAACCCATTATATATAATTAACTGTGTTTGGTACAGCTACCAAATTATGAGGAAACTTTTTTATCCAGTTGTAGTCTAGATGCCGACAAAAGAAATATTTGTCTGGGCACATACTTTATGGCGTTATGCTCCTTTCGGATGTAATAATCTCCGATTTTGTGATCTATAGTTGAATGTACAAGATATATCTGCAGAGCCGTGTTCGGTACAGCTGATAAAGTTTGGAAACTTTTTATCTAGTTGTATTGTAGAAGCGTACGAAAATATCATCGTCTCAGCCCTTATTTTGTAGAGTTATGCCTTTTTCCCGTGTAATAATCTTGGATAATGCTAGAATGTAACCAGTTATTTCTGAAGAACTGTGCTCAATACAGCTACACAGCTACAAAGCCTACGAAAATTATTTGTCTCGGCATTTATTTACAGATCAGAGTTATGACCCTTTTTGTGTATTAATCTAGATTTCATTTTGTGATATATACATGTATTCTTGACTGTAGCTGTTATATCTGCAGAATTGATGATATTTTTTAAAAAGGACAACACTGGATGATTAGTATAGCCATAATAGCCATTCTCAGGAAATTTCTCAATTGCTTGGGGGAAGCCGGGGAATTTTGTGAGTATCACCCTCATGTTTTTTGTTATCATCCCGACTTATGAAGTAAAGGGGAGATATTGTGATGGGTGAAGAGGATGTCGTCGTCAGTTTCCGTGTCGCCGGCCTGAAAATCATAAGGTTTTTTGTTCAACAAATTGAGAAAATTTTGCAAAAATATTTTAATTCCTTTTATTAAATATGGGGGGGGGGGGAGGGTATATTCCACCTGGGGATTCAGTTAGGGAGCGTGTCAAAAGTTTTGACGCGAACGCGTTCATTTTTGAACAGGAGGTCGTTCATTTCCGCATGCGTCAGGCCGTTCATTTTACACAGCAGCGTCAGAAAATGAACAGTCGAACGTTCATTTTTGAACGTTCATTTTTTTAATGCACTCTGACGTTCAGTTTCGCACGTTCGTTTTCGCATGTTCATTTTCTCACGTGCGCAAACGGCTGGCGTTTGACGTGAGCAGAAATGAACAACATACAGAAAACTGCCATCCCGATACTAAAAAACGCGCCGGATCAAATCTACTTTCTGATCGCGCGTCATTCCCGTGTTATAGATTTTATTGTAATTTGCCATGTCTTTTGCTTCGTGTGTGTATATATTCAATGCATTCCGTAATCATGTGGAGTGGTATTACCGATGTCGGTGATTTTCTTCAATAAAAAAGGGTAAAACTAAAAGTAAAACGTTTTTCTTTTTCTTGTCCCATCTCCACTTCAGCGGTTTGTCACCACCTATATATGAGTGTTCGCTTATATAATACTTGACAAGATAAATTAATGACTTCTTTCTTGTTTATTTTCCCCAGTGTTTTACTTGTTTGATGTGGATTTTTACATTTCGTGAATCTCTTCTTCATCCACCAAAAAATGAGATTCTCGGTCGGGCGATCAACAGTCATGGCCTACGGCGCTTGCGTCCCGTGGATAGATTGTTCCGTCATGGACATGTTACTTTAAATGATTCTTCTTTATCAACTTACAAACGTATTCTAGCGATCTGTAATGCCTGAAAATGGTATAATTTTAATAAAGAAGCCGACAGTATGTATTGAAAATGAAGTTCGTGAGCTGGAAATGGGCCCTATAGAGAATACTTTGTATGCGGGAAGGAAGGGTTTAGGCTCCACAAAGGATATTTCAATACATTGGTCTATGAAAAATATCCATCTTCTTTAAAGAAATGTTTTGATGTGTTGGTGTTTGAACTGCGTCCTTTTGTTTTATTTACAAATGAAGGGGCCCTCACAGGTTGCATAATGACGGGCGCCACATGCGTGATGAAGCCTCCACGTGAATCAATCGGTCCATATATCTTTTTTAAAGAAATGGCTTGATGTCTTGGCAATCAGAACTGTTTTATTCAAGGTTTATTTTTTTTATCATGGAATTAAAACTTTGAACTCCATGGTTTTATTGACAAATAGGAGACCTCACATGGCGGCCCACCTTGAGATATGACGGGAGCTGCATGGCGTCTCTGCGTGATTCAGTCGGGCCATGTCTTTTTATAATGATCATACATGTAGTTTGTAGGCCTGTATACTTTCCCTGATTTACTCATTTCTTATTGAAGATAATATTACTGAAGACAAAAAATTCCCAATGTCATAAGAATAAATCGTTATATAAGTGAATGACTTTCGTATATTTATATGTCTATATTATACTTTATTATAATATTATATAGTTCATCTCGTTTTCTTCCAAAAAAATAATACACGCGCGTTAGTTCCTATATGTCGCTCGTTCTATAATTCCCGGTAAATAATTCCCCAGAATATGCACGAAAGATCCACTTTTATTATATTAAATACATTTATTGAATTTACTGTAGATAAACGTCAAATCTTTGCCATAGTTGCTTTGAAAGAACGAAAGTACTTCTTCAGAGGAAGTGGGTTATATACCTACGAAAGCTAGTGCAAAATAAATACAGTTAAGTCTCAAAGGTGCTGCCTTTTCGAGTGTTCTGTTTTTGTTTGTTTTTTTTTCGTTCTAACAAGAGTCGACACGATAGCCGTAATGTGAGCCCTTCAGCGAATTCTGACCGCTATCATACATACTAATTTGAACGTTCAAAAAAGAACGTTCTTTTTCTGACGTTCATTTTTTCTGACGGGGTAGTGTTCATTTTCTGACTGTCGAACGTTCGTTTGCTGGAAGAAAAAGAACGAGTACCTGTTCATTTTCTGACGCATTCTTTTAGTTTGAACGTCAAAACTGTTGACACGCTCCCTTATGGCACTACCCCTGGGGATTCCATGGGTGGTCCAATGTTATAATCCCTATAATAGTGTTTATCGCTTAGCTGAAGTACATCTGTACTGAGAATTTGCTGCAGATGTGAGCTGTCACTGGATGATTATCAAACTTGATACTCATGTGTCTTATGATTAGAGGATGCAGATAAAATATTATTTTTTGAGCAAATTATGGCATTTGGTTGAGTGTTTCATTGAACAAAATTGTACGTCGGCCTTCTACATACATGTACACATTTACATGTACATACATGTAGAAAGTTTGCTGCAGTTGTCAGCTGTCAATGGATGATTATGAAACTTGGTACACATGTTTTTAATGGTTGGAGGATGCTATATTTGAGAAGAAATGCTAATTTTTGCTCCAAATTATGAGGTTTTTTAAGCGTTTTTCGCGTGTAATGGATATATTATTTTCATATTATGGATTAAGAATACTAAGAAAATTAAGAATATGGATATATTATTTTCCATATTATGGATTAAGAATACTGATACGGATTTGATATTTTTGGAACATCATGATGTCTTGCCGGCATCATTGAAAACTGTTGACCGCTTCTCTCTTGCAGGAAACAAGCCTATGTTTTTGTATGCAATGATTGTCTTTTTGAATTTGGTGCTAATACTGTTATATGGAATATGGAATAGGTCTTTGGATTATGGACGCGGATATTCTCTAATGGACGACGGCTGAATTATGGATGACGGACTAGACGCTTGTAATTTGTTAGACAAAAATGTTCTGAAATGTTGTCTGAATTTGTCAGGTTTCATTAGATGATTATGAAACTTGATACACATATTTCACATAATTAGAGGATGTGCCTGTGCTATTTATGAGGTGAAATATCGTCGTAATTTGCCAATGATAATGTGCATACATGTACACCTGTACATGGAAAGTTTGCTGAAGCTGTCGACTTTCACTGGATGACTTTGACACTTGCTACACAAGTTCAATGTTATTCGAGGATGTGCATGTGCTATATAAGAAATGTGACATGAAATATGAATTTTTGTCCAAATTAGGCCATTATCTAGATGGTTTGTTTAGCATCACCAGCCCTCATCTATATTTTGAGAGCATATAATTAAAATAGATGACGGATTTACATTTTCATGATGCCATTGTCACTTGATTGGTTGTTTAGCATGACCACTACTCATCTATATTTTGAGGGCAAACATTTTATGACTAAAACGTACTCATTTTCTTCATATTTGTGTACAATTGGTTTACAATGTAATAATTAATAATAAATAATTATATCATCTAGCATGTGTATCTAAAAAATCAAGGTCATGCTAAACAACCAATCAAGTGACAATGGCCTGAGTAAAACTTACTAATTTCCTTCATAATCGTATACAATTGATTTGCAATTTAATAATTAATAGTAAATAATTATAGCACCTAGCATGTGTATTTCAAAAATCACGGTCATGCTAAACAGCCAATCAAGTGACAATGGCCTTATCGCTAAGGAGCCATCTTTAAATTGACATGCTTGTTGTACACATGAAACCTTCCCTTTTTGCATGTAGGTTCTGTCTTACTGATATCATTGGAACTTCGGTAATAGGCAAACTGGATTTTGTTAATGATCATTCGTTTTAGGTTATATCTATCATGTGGTATTTGTAAGCGAAATTTACAACGATCAATCGTGTGACATAATAGAAATTTAGTGCTTAGTGGTTGATGGAAATACAGTGAGTGTGAGTCAGTCAAGTACTGAAACACACTTCATACTTGTCACCTTTGAATGAATGGGGGGATCAAAACATAAAAATTATAAATTTTTGCGCGGTAAAACTGACCTTACTGACATATGCGTTACGTATGTAAACACGACCTAACAAGTGAAAAATCTAAAAATAGCACAGTTCCACCTGCCCCAATGCGCATGCGCCAATGCCAGCATGCAACGCTCTTCTCTTCTTGGTTACGCCATTGCAAAGACGTGTGTCAAAAAGCTCCCGTGTTTACCGTAGGATTTACGTTAACAACAAGTGATGTCTATCGTTCTGCAAGACCACAAGCCATCAGATTTAAGCTGGAAAGTATACTTGCTAGTATTCACGATAATAACAATGGCCTTAATGTTCTGTAGCATCCAAATTACCCGCCGACCTGCACTCGATTTGTATCGCCTGTCGAGGCCATATTGTTTGTGATCATAACCATAGATTCCAAGAATGGGAACAGTGGTCCGGTGATTTATTTGAATGTCTGACCGGGTCTGCTGTGGGTTCTCTTTCCCCCTGGGTTGGGTTCAAAGACTAATATTATGACTTCGCCTTCTCATTTTCTTGGAAATCAGACAGCGAAGAAGCCTGCACTGGTTGATAGTCCGAGATCAGCCCCTATACGTTCATTGATAAATAAAGGCGAAACGACAAGCACTGGTACGTTGTCTTCTGATCTTTCTACAGGAAAGAAGAAGTCGGTAAACGTATTGGGTTCTATCTGAGACGAGAGTACGGGTAATACGACTGATGTCACCGTCAAACTTCCCGGCAGCGAGTCCCCATGGAGTCGAACGAGACGCAAACGGGAATGAGGACCACTACTACGTCCGTAGGGAGTGGTGAGATCGAACGTACGCCCGTACGGGCTGTTAGGGAAGATACCATATTAGGGACTTCCGAAGGGAATATCCCGGTATCTAATCCCCAGGTGATTTGCGGGCATAACTTCGTATGGTTATAGAGCAAATGTACCCATGGTTTCAAGAGGTGTTATTAACCCTACCTGGCCTGGTGGGGGGGGAGTGCCCCCTAGTGAACTTTTCTCTGCTGCTCCGAAATGACAAAACCGAGGAGGCTGACACTTGGTGACTTTAAAGCTCATCTTATTGGGGTCATTTTGAGCATATTTTCATATACCCCTGGGCAGAGGATGATGGGTCAATTTAAAATGGCGGCCATGTGGTATCCTCTAAAGTCGTGTTTCTCAATCTTTTCGCTCAATTGTTCACATTTTCCTTGCCTAAAAGGCATTGAAAGTATTTTATTTATGCAAAATTAATTATTCTATATTTTATTTCATTTTTTTCGAGAGAAAAATCGGAAAAATGAAAATTTAAAAAAATCGACCCCATCAAGGCCGAAAAATGGCTTCCGAGAAGATGACGTCACTGTGACGTCATCATGGCGGCCATCTTGTTTTTTTTAATATTTCCCGGTAGAGCTTGAACCCAAGATACTGTGTGGTAAGTTTCAGCGCTCTAGCCTTAGTGGTATAGAAAATATGAACGGGGGGCACATTCCGCCCCTCCCCCAGGCTGCGATACACTCCAAATCGCTCAGGCCAGATAGGGTTAACACCGCGACCTTTCGTAACACCTCATATTCCGATATGGTCTCTGTTGCGCAAGAGCGGGTGATGTCAAGCCCCAGGCAGATGAATACCTACGGGTGGTCTGATGCTCAGGGTCGAGGTTATTGTTTCGCAGGGACATTTCTGTTTCCGCAGATAAATCCTACGGGAGGCTCTGGGAATACGGCGGTGTCCCAGTCACAGCGGAGTATGACTGGTACCGGGTTTGAGTCGGGCAATCAACCACTTACGGTGACTAACCCACATAAGACTCATTATCAACTTCCGGTCAACCATCTTCTGGTTTCGGCTTTGCATCCTCTAGGGTTCCGGTTAGGACATTCCGTCCTTCCGGTTCCATTGTGAGGCCCGCTGTGGCCACTTCCAGTGGGTGGAGACTTCCTGTACGTCCGGATATGCACTGGTCTAGGTCAGTTGCATCTGCCTTTAGACAGGTCTCCGTCAGCCCTCAGGTCAATGCGCAGGTTCCGGCTTATGGCGACTCTGTCTGCCGAGATCCTTCATCGAATGGCCCAGCAAGCAGCAGAGGTAGATCATTTTTGGCAACTTTTGGCGGCCACTTCCGGTTCTGCTCAGGTTCCTTCGCAGCTTACGGCTGTGACGTCAGATCCGCTTGATCTGTCGGTTTAACCATCGATGAGACGTCAGGGGGTTGTGATTCGTCGCTCTGATGAGCATTCTGACAGTGATCAGTATCCGAGCGGCGTTCATATTCTGAGGTACTAGACGCTCTATACGAGTTGTACCCAAATATGACACGACCCCTACCACCAACGTCCTCTCGCCTGCAAACTATGGCAGAGGCTCCGTCCACTATTACCAGGCAGACATCGTCATTATCTGCGTCAGACGCTATTCATGGATTGTGCTCTGTTCTTGAGATGGTCTTAGCCCAGTCTAAGACACAGCAGGAACGTCTTACGAGAACAGGTAGACGTGCACTCTTTAGGCCGGCTTCCTGTGGAGAAGCCTACCTCTAGAGCGTACGGAATTCATGATTCGGCGTTTGATTTTAAGGCCGCTGAACCGGAACTGGAATTCGCCGATATATGTAATGGCAATAAAGTTCCGGTCTAGGTCACGATTCCGCTAACTGGCAAGCAGTTTTCAACTCTTGAGAAAGCTTCACGACAGAGGGTAGCCATTGCCTCTCACATGGATTGGTTTCTAACTGCCATATCCACTGTGTTGAGCAGGTTGCCTGCATCGGCGCTGTTGTTTAGTGGCATTATTCCGTCTCTTAGGGAATCAGT
The DNA here is from genome assembly GCA_036873755.1 of Hanleya hanleyi. Taxonomy (NCBI): domain Eukaryota; kingdom Metazoa; phylum Mollusca; class Polyplacophora; order Lepidopleurida; family Hanleyidae; genus Hanleya; species Hanleya hanleyi. The sequence continues at coordinate 233,572 of JAVTVY010052235.1, read as the reverse complement.
AGAAAAGGCTAAGCCTGTTTTTAACCCTAGAGCGGGCGGTTCGGGGCCACTAAGCGAGCGTCTACGGATACCGCCGGTCCCCCAATCAAACAGTCAGGACCGACTACTTCCGATTCTGGTCCGAAGGGAAAGTCATAACAGTCACAAGCCACAACAGCAAGGCCAGAGCAATAGCAGCAAAGGCAAAGGGAAAGGCTCAGGTAAGAAGCAGCAGGGCCGGTGACGATTCGGGCCATGTCAGTCTATTGACATGGCGGGACCACAAATTGTCACAACCTCCGGTCCCGCCGAAACCCGGTCTCCCAGTAGGTGGGCGACTTCAAGGGTTTTGGCGGAAGTGGCAAACGTTGGGGATGGAACCATAGGTAATCCCTATTCTACGGTATGGTTACGCCCTGGAAATTCAGAAGATTCACCCCTCACTGCTGCTTCAATGCCGTCTCGTATCCCAGTACGATCGGCGCATCTTCTGGAAGCACAGGCCTCTGTGAACAAGCTCATTTAGAAGCATGTAATAATAGAACTTCCGGTCACCGACGGCATCCCCGGGTTCTATTCTCCGGTGTTCCTTGTGTCGAAAAAGGCTACAACGGAAATGCGCATGATTATAAATCTGCGCAGGCTGAACAAGGACGTCCTATCGAAACCATCTTACTTTCGCATGGATTACCTTCGGTCTATTAAGACCGCCCTGGTTCAAGGAGAATAGCTAACATCTTTGAATCTACGGGCTGCTTATCTGCATATCCCGATCCATCCGAAGTACCGGAAGTACCTGAGATTCATGGTCGGTGCGCGACGATTTCAAATTCAGGTTATTCCCTTCGGGCTAGCCGGTTCCCCTTGGGTATTTACCAGAGTGTTTCAGCCAGTGGCGGCATACCTGCACAATCGGGGTATATATTATCATTTTTACCTCGACGATTCAATTATCAGGAATTTGTACAGGGAACAGCTCCGACGCGATACAACCTTTGTGTGTCGAGTTCTCGAGTCACTGGGTTATCTCCCACACGAGGAACAATTGAAGTTAACGTCGTCCCAACAGCGATGCTAACCAGACGTGGCCTGCGATACAAATTTGGTTCTTGCCCGGCCACCAGAATTTCTCTGGTGCAAGATATGTCACGAGGTACCAGGATTTATCAGACAGTCTTGCCAAACAGTTTTCCAGTTCGCATCAGTGGTCGGTCTCCTGACATCCACTAAGGATGCCACGGCTCGAGGCCGGTTACAGTTACGACCATTGATGATCTATCTCAATCATCATTGGCCAGACAGGAGCAGGAATCCCATGATTCCTGCCACAGGAAGTCTATCGGGGTGGCTAGAACCCCTCAACGTTATGCCTGGAGTAACACTGCTTCCGTTTCACGCAACTCGTCAGTTGTTCACGGATGCATCCAAGTCGATATCCGGCTTTTGGACTCCGGAGGAGAGGTCGTTATACATCAGTGTATTGGAGTTCATAGCCGTGAACCGAACTGTACCCACATCGATAAACGACCTCAGAGGTCAGTCGGTCCTGGTAGCCACGGACAACATAACTGTCGATCAACCAATCTGTTGAAACAAGCCGAGAATCTTTTCCACTTGTGCTGGCAACACGACCTAGTCCTACGTGCCAGACACATACCAGGTCATCTGAATGTTTTAGCCGACGCACTGTTCAGAAAACATCAGGTATAACCGACGAAGTGGCAGTTACACTCAGATATGCTGCGCCAGATCTCTCAGATTTGGGAAACTTCACAGATAGATCTGTTTGCCACTCGCCTCACCCATCAGCTTCCACTGTACCTGTCACCAGTAATGGATACACAGGCAGAGAGAGTCGATGCGCTGTCGCAGGATTGATCGAAGCTAATAGCGTACACGTTTCCGCCTACGGCAATCCTGCCTCTAGTACTACAACAAATACGCGAGCATCCGTGCGTCGTGCATCTAGTAGTCCCCTGGCGGCTCTCTCGCCAGTGGTTTCCCAACCTTCTAGAATTAGTGGTCGACGTTCCAAGACGTCTTCCAATATGGAAAAAACTGTCCACCGAAGTCAGCTATTTTTCACCACCAGCCTCAGCTATTCCACCTGCACGTGTTCAGGTGCTCAGGAATCAGCTCTGTGAGGCGGGCTTTTCTCAGGAAGCTGCGCAGAGAATGGTCGCTTCCACTCGAGACTCCACTTCCGCATGTTATTAGGGAAAGTGGCAGGTCTTCAATGAGTGGTGTTTTGGAAGAAACGTTGATGCCCGTCATGCCTCTGTTCAGCACATAGCAAATTTTCTGATATTCCTGTTTCAGGACAAAGGTCTGGCCCCATCAGCTGTTGATGGTTACAGAGCGGCATTGTCTAGAATTATCACCCTATCTACGGGTGTTAATCCTGCCTATGATCCTAACTTAACATCCTTAATTAAATCGTTTAGGATCAATAGACAAGCCAATGTACCAAAACTTTCAAAATGGGATTTGGCGTTAGTTCTGTGGAGACTTTCAGAGCATCTGTTTGAACTCGTAGCCGCCGCCGATCTGAACTTTCTGTCATACAAAACCCTGTTTTTCTTGGCATTAGCATTATCGGCGTGAGTGTCTTAGTTGCACGCTCTAAACGTTAGGGAAATCAGGCACGATTCTCGTTGGACGTGTGTCGTCCTTACCATTATTTCGGAATTTGTGGCCAAGAACCAGTCTCTGCACGATAATACTTCTAATGAGCTTGTGGTTCCCGCTTTAGCGGATTTTCTGTCCTCGGGTCTCGAAGCTAAAAATAAAGAATTTATTATAATCTCATGTGTCCGGTCTGTGACCTTACAGTGAATATTATTCGCACCAAGGTAGTACGTGCTGGGCGGAGGCGATTATTTATGCCATTTTGTCCCCGAAGCCAGCAAGAGATATCAAAGAATACTATCTCTTCCTGGTTCTCCAAAACTATTAGATTAGCTTACCATGAAGTTTCACCGGTGCCGGCTGCGTTGCATAAAGCCTCTGTTCACGAGATCAGGGCGCCTGCGGCATCCTGGCCTTTATGGACCAATAGGTCAGTAACTGACATAATGAGGGCCTGTTCCCGGAGATCGTATACAACCTTTGCATCATGCTTTCTGAGGGATATGACACTCACCCCGGATGATCTATACTCATTGGGAACCCTAGTGACGGCACAACGTATTGCCGGGGTCAGAGCGACACACAGAAACTAGAGGCCTGTTTGTTTTTATCGTTTTTTAATGGCAGGAATTAACGTTCTCATATAAACATGGTCCAGGGCTAACATAAAATAAAACAGATATATCTGTTCGCATTATTATGTCTCCCCCAACTATGTTGGGGGGAGACATCTAGTGTTTGTGCTGTCTGTCTGTCTGTCTGTCTGTCTGGATGGATGGATGTCTGTCCGTCCCCTTGCCTTGTCTGCAAGATATCTTGAGAACTACTGGATGGAATTTCACCAAACTTGGATGGAAGCTTCATTGGGATAGCCCCTCATTTGATTAGGTTTTGGTGTATGTGCGTGCATTCATCCGTGTCCGGTGTCCGTCCGTCCGTCCATCTACTTGTACATGTATATACAGGCCTTGTCTGCAAGATATCTTGAGAACTACTGGACGGAATTTCACCCCACTTGGATGGAAGCTTTAGTGGGATAGCCCCCTCATTTGATTAGATTTTGGTGTGTGTGCGTGCATTCATCCATGTCTGGTGTCCGTCCGTCCGTCCATCTACTTGTACATGTATATACAGGGCTTGTCTGCAAGATATCTGGAGAACTACTGGATGGAATTTCACCAAACTTGGATGGAAGCTTCATTGGGATAGCCCCCTCATTTGATTAGGTTTTGGTTTGTGTGCATGCGTTCATCCGTGTCCGGTGTCCGTCCGTCCGTCCACCTACTTGTACATGTATATACAGGGCTTGTCTGCAAGATATCTGGAGAACTACTGGACAGAATTTCACCAAACTTGGATGGAAGCTTCATTGGGATAGCCCCCTCATTTGATTATTGGTGTATGTGCGTGCATTCATCCGTGTCCGGTGTCCGTCTGTCCATCCATCTACTTGTACATGTATGTACAGGCCTTGTCTGCAAGATATCTTGAGAACTACTGGACGGAATCTCACTCCCCTTGGATAGAAGCTATAGTGGGATAGCCCCCTCATTTGATTAGGTTTTGGTATGCGTGCATTCATCCATGTCCGGTGTCCGTCCGTCCGTCTACTTGTACATGTATATACAGGGCTTGTCTGCAAGATATCTGGAGAACTACTGAACAGAATTTCACCAAACTTGGATGGAAGCTTCATTAGGATAGCCCCCCCATTTGACTAGGTTTTGGTGTGTGTGCCTGCATTTGTCCGGTGTCCGTCCGTCCGTCCATCTGCTTGTACATGTATATACAGGCTTTGTCTGCAAGATACCTTGAGAACTATTGGATGGAATTTCACCGAACTTGGATGGAAGCTTCATTGGGATAGCCCCCGCATTTGATCAGGTTTTAGTGTATGTGTGCATGCATTCATCCCTGTCCGATGTCCGTCCAACCGTTCATCTACTTGTACATGTATATACAATGAAAATCGCTTCTTTGTAATTAATATTTTTAGATACGCAGCTTTGTTTAAGATACTTATTGCTACATTCATTTTATAGCACTTTCCCTTAAATTATGTGCCCATTCAAGGCAAGGTGGGAGGTTGGGGGAGACGTATGTTTTTGCCCAAAAAAACAACCAGCATAGGCTTCATGCCGGAGCGGCAACTCAAGGGTCAAAGCGGAACCTCTAGTTATACCTTGTAGTGAACTTGAAGACACTAGGTGGAAGAAACAGGAGAGAAAAGAAGAACGATACAACCAATTTCTTTTAGTGACAGGAATAATATATAAACTAAGCAGTGGCCATTCTGCTGCAATAGGTTATACTTAATCGCCTTGTTGGTCAGACTCGAAAAGCGGCGCCATTAGCTGCCATTTTTTGGCGTTTCCACTGGGTGAGTCTTTGATCTGGGATATATACTTCTCAATATTATAGTGGGCACGGAAGATGTTTAAGAGAGCTTGAAAATTAGGTCGTGTTCCAGAAAATTTATTCGTATATATATATATTTTCGTTAAAGTCAGGAGAGTATTACAGGCGCAAAATTTCTTATCCCACCCAAGAATAATGGTTACTGGCGTTATTGCTTCCACTATCCCAAGTTTTTCGTTCAGCCACCTTTGAAAGTCGGACCACAACGGCTTTACCCACGTGCATTGGGTAAATAGATGATATATAGTTTCTCTATCAACTTTACAATAATCACACAGATCTGAGTCTGAAATAGATATTAAATTCAGGAAGGAGTTAGTAACTGTAATTCTTTGAAGGATGCGGTATTGAAAATCGGTAAGTTCGGTATAAGTATAATAATGTACGTTACCACAGTAAACCTTATCCCAGTCGATGTCTGTGAGGTTTAACTCATTCTCCCGTTTAGTCTGGGCAGAGTAGTCTGCATTCAATATATCACAGTAACGTCTACACCCCTTCCTTTCACTTGCCAATATCTTCAACGGGAGAGTGATATTTGAAGTATGTTTCAACGATCTCACGCTATTTAGTTTCAAGCTGTCGAGCCAGCTTTTTGGCATAGTTCTTATTAATCGATTATAATCTAAAAATGTCCCCGTAATATGATAGTTATTTTATAATTCATTAAAAGTCTTTATACCTCCGGCGTCGTTGATAACGTCCCTCACAAATCGTAACTTCCTATCGTACCAATTTTGTATGAACATATTCCCCTTTTGGAAGTTGGTGTTGTACCAAAGGGGTTCACTGATAATATCTTCCGTTTTACAGATTTTCACTTTTTTTGTTAAAGTTGTACCATGCCTGTAATACATATGTTTGTGTTTTTGATGACTTCGGCTAGATATCCTGATCCTACTTAGAATAGCCTGGGTGTTAATATATCGAAATTTATATGTTGCCACTTTCGGGTCTGAAATGCTATACGGCGCACCCAAGATATATTTAGTGACTGGACAAAGTTGGTTAAATTTATCATCCTCAGTCCTCCGCTAGAATAATCTTTTGTTAAAATTTGTCTAATTCTGTCCGGACCATCGTTCCAGAGGAATTCATACAAACGTTTATTGATTTTCTTCATGCACTCATCGTTTGGGTTCGGCAAGGAAAGGAAGGGATGTATCAGTTTCGACAAAGCTAAAGATTTAATAACCGTTATTTTTCCCAAAAGGCTTAAACTGCGCAGTTTCCATTTGTTGAGTTCTTTTTTCAAATCGTCAAGTTTGCTTAGATAATCAATTTTCCAAATGTCATAGAATTGTGTAGTCGAGAAGTTAATACCCAATGCAGTGAAGTCATTCACCCAGTCCAGACTCGTGTCTTGACACAGTTTTATTTCTGATCCCATGAGCAAACCTATCCAAACTGCCTTAGTTTTCTCTACATTTATTTTCAGCCCCGAGAGATAATACAAATTCTTGATACAATTTAGCGCTTCAGTCAGAGACGCCTCCGATCCGTCAAGGGTTAGCTGAGTATCATCTGCGTATTGGCTTATTTTATATTCCATTTGCTAAATTTTTATGACCCGAATACTCTGGTTTTCTCTTATCATGTGACCTAGCACTTCAGCGCACAGCAGAAATAGATATTGTGAAATGGGATCTGCTTGTCTGCAACCCCGCTCAACTTTGAAAACACTCGACAAGTGACCGTTTTGTATTATACAGGTTTGAATGAACTGTCTTGATCCATTTTTGAATGTTTTCTCCAAAATTCAGTGTTTTGATTACATTATTCATAAAATTCCATGATATCGAATCGAATGTGTTCTCAAAGTCTATTAAGAGCAGAAGTCCTGGAATTTCCCGTTCCCGTGTCTCAAACATCAAATCATATATCAGTCTAATATTTTCCCCTATATATCGTCCTGGGATAAACCCCTTTTGATCTTCCCTGAATTATTTTATCTAGCACAAGTTTCAATCTGTTAGCTATGCATGTTGATGCAAATTTATACACTACGTTAAGTAAGGTGATTGGTCTCCAATTTTTTTGAAAATTTCTTGGTTTGTTCGGTTTAGGTAAGCAAGTGATGACTCCTTGTCGTTGAATAAACGAAAATTCGCCTTTCCGAAAGCTAGCGTTTACCGATCTGAGTACGAATTGCCCTACATGTCTCCAAAATATTTTGAAAAATTCGACTGAGAAACCATCCAATCCAGGGCCTGTACCATTTTTCGCGTTTTTCAGAGCAGAAGTGATTTCTTCGTAGGTTATTTCCCGCTCTAAGTCATTGGAATCCATATTAGTTAGTTTAGGTAGATTAAGATTCTCTAGAAAGTTTTCTACATCTGCATCTTTGTTGTCTTGTTCCGAGTATAGTGCAGAATAAAATTTTCATTGTTCATCGAGTATCTGGTTAGTGTTGTATACATCATCACCCGTGTTGGTCGTCAACTTCATCATCGTTTTATTTGTATAATGTATTTTCTCTTGCGCTAGAAAATATTTGGTGGGTTTTTCCCCTTCTTCAACTCAACGTGCCTTTGCACGGGTGATTATTCCTTGGATTTTATTATTTCGTATTTCTTCAAAATTACTTTTAGTTTCCTCTAGTTGTCTTAGTTTATCGTCATCTATCGTCATGTAATTTGCCTGAATTTCTTCTTCCAGTATTTCAATTTCTTCTTCCGGTTCGTTTTCTTTTTTATCACGTTCCCTGTTTCTGATAGAACTAAATTTTACAGTTTCCCCCCTAATTTTCATAAGCATTGTATCCAGAAATAGTTGTTCATCGATCCGTAGCTGTATGTTTTGTTTGGGTATATTTTCGATATTTTTCTGGTTATATGGTGTTGCAATATATTCTGACGTGGTTTCTTTTATTATTTTTTCGACAAGATCTAGATACGTCTTCTCTTTAAAGAGGGAACAATTAAATTTCCAATACCCTCTACCTCGTTCGGTATTTGTAAATTTACATCTCAGTGATATTGCCGAGTGGTCGGTTTTGTATCCAGGTAATATTTTGGCTTCATTTACTATATTAAATATGTCTGTGCTGGTTACGAAAAAGTCAAGTCTGGCTTGTTGCCGTGGCTTTTTGCTGCGCCAAGTGTGCTTACTTTCGTCATCATGCAGTATTCTCCAGGGGTCAACAAGTTCTCGATTTTCCATCAATTCTAAAACAAACTTTCTGGCATTTGGGTTATTTAAATTTTTGTAATTCTCGGAATCTTTATTCGGGTCGAGTACGAGATTCCAATCTCCGCATATTATTATCGATGGGTGATCGATATCTCTGATCATTTTCTCCAAATTTGTATAGAAAGCAGGTTTGTCAGTATTCGGACCATATAGATTTACTAAGGTTACGGTTGTGTCATGTATGTCTATGCTCAGAATCAGATAGTTTCCCGGTGGATCCTTTATCACCTGGCTCACTTTATAATCAAAATTATTATTTATTAGAATTATGACTCCTCGTGAGTTCGATCTAAAGGGGCTTATCCAAGCGTCTTGACCCCACTCACTTTGTATTACTTTCTCGAGTTTTGGATCAGTGTGTGTGTCTTGTAGTGAAATACATCTCTACGCTTGCTGGGCTCAGTCAACACCCGGCAGTTCATAGAAACCATGTCGACTGTGTAAGACATTATTTTATCCTATGCCGCACGTGCATATGACAATACAGCACATATGTTCAAATTTGAGCTTATTTGGCTCTGGACCGGGTGAATGGTACAGTTCAACAGTTGTTCAAGAACAAATGACCCAATGCAACAGAAAGGGTTTGAAACTGCGTATTCGATGTCTAACAAGGATAGAAAGGTTAACTGTATACAAAATAGGGGAACAATTGGCATTTTAGATCGACAATGAATCTGCATGGGTGACCTTACACCCGCGCCGAGCATTTTCTCTCGATTGAAAAACTGATACATTGTCTCACAGAAAGTTACATGCTATTACTATTATAAGCGTATATATTGTCATGCTCTTCGATAGGCAAATATATTGAGGCAATATGTGCATATATAAAGTTACTTGACCATAAACTCTTTTCTAGGAAAAGGGGAGGGAGGTCGTGTATCTGACTTCCATTATGCCAGCGCCGATTAGCCCTGGGAGGCATAGGGCTTAACCTAGTACCAGTGTTTACGATACCGCTAAATTACGCTGCTACTGACTGGTCTCTCAGAAAGTCCACGCTTAGCTAAGCTTTAATGGTCAGCTTGGAGTCCCTTGCTGGCATCTGTGCCGATGCGTGCGCGTTGCTTTCACTGGTCGCTTGCTCTTTCCACCATCCTTCTATGGCATTCTCGCATGTAGCGTAAGAAGTGAAGAGAATTGCATGCTTGGATTGGCGCATGCGCATTGGGCAGGTGGAACTGTACTATTTTAAGATTCTTCACCTGTTAGATCGTGTTTGCACACGTAACGCATATGTCAGTAAGGTAAATTTTAGCTTAAAAATGTAAAAATTACTTGTAATTTTTTTATTTTCTGATTTCGCTGCATGTGACAATATCGGGACTTCCGAGATAGCCACACATGTACCCGTACAAGGTAGCTAGATTGTGCCAAAATGGAGGTGTGAACTTTCCTGTTCAAAAGGTTGTGCAATTGTGGAAATGATCAAGGGTTTTATGGATGTCTAACCTTAGTGTGAAAAGTGCCCCGTAAAGGACATCTCACAAATATATGTGAAGAAAATAAAGAAAATCTCATCAATCTGTTCAGTGAAATGAAGGATTCATCACTGTTATTCTTTGTTTTAAGGCTTCGTGGAAGACAGAATGGTGAAAGTGATTTTATCCCCGGAAATGCAAACCAATCCGCCGGACAGCAGGAACCAGACAATCTGAATGAGATGATTTATTGTCGCAGGGTGATACAAGAATGCAACTATGAAAATCACCCAGATATGATGTATATGGATATCATCGAAGCTGAAAACGAAAATGCTGATCAAGCCATGGCCGACCACATTCACTCTAATGAGGAATCGTACTTCCTGCAAGCCATGGCCGACCACACTAACTCTGATGATGAATCGTACATGGAACCAGTGATCCCTGAGGCTGCAGTGTACATCGATTTGATAGAATGAAGATTGTGGATTGGCTGGAGGGTCAGAGTTGACCCGATATTGTCAAAATGCACTATGATTTCTCTAAATTGCTAATTCAGTATTATGCTCGTGTTGTAAATTTTGCCTCTCCGTTATTCATCCGACATGTCGTGGTATGTCAGCCTGGGATGAAATTTCCAGCGCTTCCATTTTCCTACGAAGTAGGCTACCATCTGCAAATTGTCCGGTAGTCGTTTAGTGAGTCCATCTGAGACCTTTCGTCCGCAAAATAAGGAGAACCGTTGACTTCAGAATCTTGATTTTTTGCATGAAGGTGCATTAGGGGACTGTTACCAGCAAGTTCTGAGCTGACCTACTTTTGGTGAAAATTTCTGGTGATTTTTCATGAAAATCACTGGTGATTCTGACTTGGGCCGTGCCCATCTTAATATAGGCAGGATTTCAACTTGGAGCGGGGGGATTTCCAAGAGCTCAGTGCGCGTCGGAGTCCTAATGCCTTCGTAGGTCCTGTGACGTTAGTCACACCACCATTAGTCACACCGCCATGTGACAAAGAATGAGTTGGTACATTTAGCTTCTGTGAGTTGGTACATTTAGCTTAATGAGTTGGTACATTTAGCTTAATTTTTTAGCTGATGTTGTCGGATGAATAACAGGTCTTTATATCACCTTTTTGGTTAGCCTTCCGATTCACAAAGCTTTACTTTAAGCCATGATGGGAAGTTTTGATGTTAACGAACATGCCTTCATCACATTTCAAAGTAAATTGTAGCAAACTCGCACAAGGTATAGGTGTTGATCCCTGCCAAGAGCATTCCTTGCCTGGAAAAATATCTCGGACACATTTCAAACTATGATGTCCAAATGTAGAATTTTACTGTGGGGCTGAGTGTTCACTCGCTTACTTACCATTTCTCCGCAGCTCATTTTGCTGAAAAGAGCCTTTGAATACCGGTACTTTTAGTTGAACGTAGCTCAGTGTCTCTACACATGCATAATGAAAGATTGGCTCAGAGGATTGATTTTGGGAGGAATATTTGGAATTTCCACATGTTATCTTTACTCACCTGATGAAAATATTTCACACGGCTGAAATGAGTCCACTTGGCCATTTTTTTTACCATGAATGCTTTAAGTATTATTGAAAAATGTGGAGTTTATAATTTGGGTGATGAACCTTTAATTTATTTTGTAGGGAGCAATGTTTGTATAATGAATTCGGGAAAGCCATGGTAAGCGGATCACGACTGCCTGACAGTAACGATAACAGTACAGTCGAACAATAATATAGTAAACATGTTTGGTGAAGTCTCACGATAATTGCCGTATTCCCGTTATTCGAGTATTCAACAGGGTTGGCGATGGTTACAGCTAGTGTTACAAAACATTGTTGAGCGATCGTTACATGTTACATAGTTACTTCCACTTAAGGTATCAAAAGTGGGTCATTCGTTGTCAGTAATCTTTCTGTATGATAGCAGCTCACAGTCACGAAAGGTATACAATGAAAATATTCTACACATTCCGATTTCTTGATTTTCGCTGTCTCAGTCTCGAGAGGCTGGGTTAATATTTTTGTCGAGTATTGTGCGTTGAGATACAATTAAGAAACGATCCGTTCCATTGGTTAATTTGCATTGATTCATTTTCATGTAGAGTTTATTTAAATGTGTTCAGTCATTTGCGCATATAGAAGAAATTCCTGACCAGAGTTGGTAAGTGAATACCAATCGATCGTGCCCTGCTCCCAGTTCTTTATATTAGCGAAAGGAATATTGTCATATTTTTTATACTGTTACATAAGGTCATTCTGTAAATACAAGCTGCCGTGTGAAATTTTGCAATGCTTATTGTTTTTTATGTATTTTCACACATACGAGCTTCTTACACGATAGATGTTAGCTTGTGTAGAAGTGTGAGAATTAATGTTGATATATTTTCGCGTATTTCTTCATGCTTTTTGTTACATTTCTTTAGTTACCGGTATATGCAGATGCTCAAGGTGTATATTAACTTAACCCAGTACATTAAATGAATGTGTATATAAATGCTGTTTTGCAATATTACATTATGTTTTTCTCCTGTATCATGGTCTGCTCTGACTTATGTTATGTACTTTGTCAGTTGAATTGGACTGCATTCTCCTGGGTGAAGTAATAGTTTCTAGCAGTTTGACTACTTCCGCGTGTTGCGTAGTTTCACTCAACTGAGGACATTGAACAAAAATGCCTTAAATCACTAGTTATTTACGCTGAAAACTTGCCTCACTTCAACACTTCTTGTATTCGGTGTCCACACAGAATCACCAGTGAAGAATTTTGAATACTTCCTTATCCTACCCTGTAGTCTCGCGCACACACACGCCAAATTTCTTCTCCGTCTTCACAGCACAAGATAGAGAGGTTTTCATTTCTGGCTGCGTGAAATCGAAGTATTACGCCACTCTAACCTCAGAAGGTTTAGAAAAGGTGCAAAAAAGATGTAAATCAAACGTTTACACCTTCTGGGTTCATGTTTACACCCTTAGGAGGTGTAAATAAGGTGTAGAAAAGGTGCAAATGTATGAAGATTGATTCCAACCCTGATTTTACACCCGTAAAGGTGTAAATTTATTGAAAGGTGTTAAAAAGGTGTAAATACTTAATTTTCCATACACATTTGGAACTTAATTTCTATGTTGAGGAAATGTATTTCCTCGTCATGCTTACGGTAAACCATCAAAATTCCCAACTTTCCGCACAAAATTAAATCAATGGATCTAACAATTTGACCAGTCTCTCTAACATTTGAGCAAAAATTATAACGGAAATATTATTTAAAAAAACGAGCTGCAGACCATAAGAGTCAATCCCCCAGTCGGTTTCACGAGGTAGTGAAAATTGAACAGCCCATTTAGTGTTCTCACTCAAGGTTGAGCTCAAGACTACAGCGGCGGGAGGGGGGGGGGGGAGAGGGGCGTTCTGGGGTTTTGAATATCAACAGTAAATATTATGTATCATGCAGAGTCGACAAAAGCACGTTGTTTGTCGACCAATGTTAGAAGCTATCAGATCGATATCTACAGTGCTGGTAACTGCTTAGCTATCAGATAAAGTGATTTTCAACTTCATTTCAATGGGGGAATTGCACAATAAGCAGTGAATACAACGGGAGCTGTACAAATTATAGGCTTTGATTGATCCACTGAGACCGGAAGGTATGAAATAGGCTAAACGGTTCGAAGTGATAATCTTGACAGCTTGTTGTGCATGTTACCAATTAACAATTGTGCGATTATCGTCACAAATTATTACTTGATCAAGTAATGGTTACCATCCTGTCCGGAAACGACCCCTATTAACACACCCTGATCATAATCCGCGGCCTGCCTTTATCTCATATCTCTTTGACGCTAATTTTTGTTAAACTATACATATCGGTGATGATTCTATTGCTCAATTAATTTTTGAGTTTATTCTGCCAATGCCTAACAATATATGCCTCGCTTCTATTGTTCATGAATTTGTAAATAAGCATGGTTTCGCTTCCCATGTTGTCCACCATTTCCAATATAAGCCGACCCGATATTACTTCAAACAAACTTCCATTACGATAAATTGCGCATAGCCGTTTTTTCTATACTCCGAAATACTTATACCAGTGCTGTTATGACCGGACATATATGACCATCGCCCATCGTGGCTTAAACACATATATGTTAATATATAGAGAAAAACACTACACACATAATGTAGAATATGATCTAAAACTGTATATTATACTGCTAAACCGGTATCGTGGTTTCACCCACTTTTCAATAGCATGATACCCGTTTGTAATATTGATACAATACGAATGTACAAAGTTTATATATACAAACAGATGCATGTCCGTTGGACAAGTTTTTTTACAAGTTTAAACAAGTTTTTACAAGTTTACAGGAGATCTCGAAAAAGTTACGATTACAATAACCAATTACAGTAGTCCTTGTGTTTGTCATAGTCGTTGTGTGGTATAATCTGCAACGGCTTATTGACCTGCTCAGACAGACCGTTCAATGCTATACAATTACGTCTGCTCCCACTTCAATAACTTGACTGACACTGGCGTTAATTAACTAATCTGTTATAACAATTCTAGTATAACAATTCAACAGTTTAATTCACATCGGAATTTGCTAATAAAGTATTGTTCCATCGTCTGTCGCCTGATGTTGTCATCTGTTTTCATTTTGTAAAAGCATGAAAAGGGTAAAATACTGAATTTAGTTTCAAGATGACCAGCACAATCTGCTATGTGTTTGCTGACTTTTAGGTGTCTTAATGCAGGCGTATTAATTTGTTGATGATGGACCCTAAATCTATTTCTCACCAAATCCCTAGTTTCACCGATATTCGTTTTGTCACATCTGGGACGAATATTAAACTCGTCCCAGGTCACATCCATTGCAAGAAATGAAATACAACAAATTTTGCGATCTGCAGTTCATGTCACTGTTAACTTTGAAATTAGTACCAGTGTGACGAAACAAAAACGACTGTTTAACGTATATATACGCATTTTCCAGTGGAAGTCATGCTGGCTAAACATGTGCATTAAGCACTACATAGGTGGGCTTAAATCGTATCCGCAATTTGATACAGTTAAATACTCCAGTCGATAAGAGCTTGGAGGGATTCTAGCGTACAAGGCATTTAACACAGGCACCATAATTAGCCAATCAACTGACGCAGATTCAGCCAATCAGGAACGCGCAGCTATAACCTATCAGCGATAACTCCTTTGTCTCCGTCCACCTATCAAATGTTACCGGATTAGGCCAGACGTTAACATACAGTCAGTTATTCCTGGGACCTTGATTGATAAGATTAGTACATGTATCCTGATAGACAAACGCCGTATACCAGCTGATTCGTTCTAACTCATTAGAGACAGAATGAAAACAACACACTTCTCTAGTAAACAAAGAAACGCTACAAGAAGTCCTGCGACCTTGATTGAGAAGATTAGTATCATGACTACAACAAACGCTGTATATCAACTGATTCGTTCTAACTCATTAGAGACAGAATGAAAAGACGCTTCTCTAGTAAACAGAGAAAACGCCGCAAGAAGTACTGCGACCTTGATTGAGAAGATTAGTATCATGACTACAACAAACGCTGTATATCAACGGATTCGTTCTAACTCATTAGAGACAGAATGAAAACAAGACGCTTCTCTAGTAAACAGAGAAAACGCTACAAGAAGCAGAGACATATTAATTATGTCAAAACATGTCTACGTAAATCTACCTCTCGAGACTGGCAATAGCCAAGACATATATTAGAAATACTAGTATCTCAAGTCTGATGTTAACAGATCATGATATTTTTCTGCTATCCCGGGGATTATCATTCATTCCGACGACTACCATAAGAGAACGTGATTTCGGGTTATATTCCCGAAAGATTTCGGGATTTCTCTCTTGCAGGAAACAAGCCTATGAATTTTGAATTTGGTGCTAATACTGTTATACGGAAAATGGAATAGGTCTTCGGATTATGGACGCGGATATTCTCTAATGGACGACGGCTGGATTATGAATGACGGACTAGACGCTGGTAATTCGAAACACTGGCTCTGAGGTACATTAGTACACATCTATGAAGATGTGCTAGCATACTCATATATACGTACAACTCAGGCTACTGTAGGGTCAGGACACACCGAGAAAGCGGGTGTGTATATGAACATAATTTCATACAACTTGGGTCAGAACACCCCGAGAAAGTGGGTGTGTATATGAACATCTCTTCACACACAGATTGAGAGTGAACTATGATATTAGGGAGGGCTAACATGAAAAGACCAATGTAAATGTGTTTTTTTTTGTGATTTCCTTAATAAAATATATCATGAGCCATTACTGGGTGGTACGAACACCACTAATTCTCACTAAAAAGGTGCAAATTAACACCTTTTGAAGGTGTAATTCTCACGAAATGGGTGTGTTTTAACACCCTTGGAAGATGGAATTGTCTCCAGAAGGTGTATTTTAGCACCCCTAGAAGGTTTAATTTTGGCCAAAAGGTGTAAATAAACACCCAATAGGGCATAATCTCGGTCAAAAGGTGTAAATTAACACCAATGAAAGGTGTAATACTTACCAATAAGGTGTGATTTAACACCCCTGGAAGATGGAATGATCACCAGAAGGTGTATTTTAGCACCCCTAGATGATACAAATTTGCTCAAAAGGTGTGAATAAACACCCAAAGAAGGTGTAATTCTGTTGAAAAGGTGTAAATTAACACCACTGAAAGGTTTAGTTGTGGCCAAAAGGTTTAAATAAACACCCATGGGATGCTGGGTTCCCCCAAAAATATGCTTATAAATTTGTCTGGAAGGTGCAAATTTTATTCAGAAGGTGTGAATGAACACCCATGGAAGGTGTAATGTGAGCAAAAAAGGTGTAATTTAACACCTTTTCGAGAAGGTGTAAATTTACACCTTTCGGAGAAGGTGTTAATTCGCACCCAAAAGGGTGTTAGCCCTGGGACAAGCCATTTACACCCCGTAGAGGTGTAATTTACACCTTCTGGGCTAAGTGTGTACGGCAGATCACGAAGTGTTGGATAACGTTACGACGGCTGATATTCTGCAAGAAATCATTTGGGAAGTATTCTTTACAATTATCCACGGATATGGCCTAAAGTATCGCCTATCGTTCGACACGATTCTCCCGCTGACTGCAACTCCCCTTCTGTCATGCATTCCTTTGCGAACTGAACATATATCCGCAATACAATACTCTGTGGACAAACTGATAGAGAAAACGGCTGTCATAGAGCTTCCGGTTTGCGAAAAACACCCGGGTTCTATTCGCTGGTCTTTCTGGTCCCCAAGAAAGGCACATCCGAGATGCGCATGTTTATCAATCTCAAGCGCCTTAACAAGGACTACTTACTCCATTGCAACACTTCCGCACGAAGTCCTTCCGGTCCATCTGGTCGGTACTCAAACAAGGAGAATGGCTTACCTCCCTGGATTTAAGGCACGTATCCCTGCATATCCCGATTCATCCAGTGGACAGGAAGTACTTATTATTCATGGTCGGCAAACTGCGCTTCCAAATTCAAGTACTTCCTTTCGCTCTTTCAACTTCCCCTTGGGTATTCACGAGAGTGTTTACACCAGTGGCACTATTCCTGCACAGTCTTGGTATAAAGTACCTAGAGACGCAGTTTGTCTTAAGGATACTGACATCTCTAGGTTATCCCCCACACGAAGAGAAGTCAGGACGGACTCCATCGCAAAGGAGCAAATTTCTGGAGGTGGACTACGATACGCTACTAGCTCTCGCCAAATCCCCAGAAGATAACGACAAAGCTACCTCAGTTTCTCAAGTTATCTCAAGCCAGGGCTTTACACTTTGCTGCGATAGTCGGCCTCTTGACGTCAACAACGGACGTAACACCAAGTTGGTGACTGTAGCTTCGTCCCTTAGTGATTTACTTCAATCATCATTGGGACGATAGGCAGTTATACCCGTGGATACCTGTCACGCCTCTTGTCAGTGGCTGAATCCACTCATTGTTATGCCGGGTGTCTCCCTACTTCCGTTTCATCCGACACATCATCTGTACATGAACGCATCTATGGAAGGTTGGAAAGCCCACCTCGAGTCCAAATCGACATCTGGGTTATGGACAACCGAGGAACGCTCTTACCATATACACGTGCTGGAGTTTATGGCAGTGACACATGCTAGGTGGGCGTATTGACCGACAAGAACCTGCTCATAGCAATGGACAACACATCAGTCGTGTCCTATGTCAACAAGCAGGGGGCGGGACGAGCTCTCCGCAATTACAAAGCCAAGCGAAAATCTTTTTCGGTCTCTGTTGGGACAACAACATATCAGTGTTGGGCAGACACATCCCGGTAAATCTGAATGTCTTAGCGGACTTGCTTTTTCGATGGAATCAGATAATTCCCACAGAGTGCAGATTGATCCAGACATACTAAAACAGATAGCTCATATCTGGGAGATCCCACATATAGATCTGTTCCCCTATCTTCGCTTACTCAAGCCTAACACTACACGTGTTGCCTTGGCCGAACGTAGCACATTATCTGATCAGAATACAGGTCTGGTGATGTCATAACGCTATAAATATTCCGTGGTCCATATTAGGAGAAGTGCAATGTATGACCTCTTTAAAATTCAAATTTGATTGGCTATTCGAAGGAAATTAACATCAATACACCCACCACCTGCCATATTTGGAGATCACACGGGCAGACATCAAAGAAAATCCTAGCAGCTCGATGTTGGCAAGCTCCTATCTTGATTGGCTATATGACACGACGTGCGTTTCCCGGTTTGAACAGTTTACTCTATTCGTTAAGTCAAGGTAAATGACGGAACGTTAGTGTAGTATTTAACTTGAAAATGTGAAGCTGCTGTTCCCCACACGGCGAAACAATCTAATGCCCCCGTTCCTGTCTCCTGTCCTGGATCTGTTGGCATACGCAGTGAAAGCTCTATCACAGGAATGGTCAAGCATGATAGCATATGCATTCCCACCTCCTGCAATCCTTGCGAATGTACTCCGGAATATCCACGAACATGTGTGTGTCGTACATCCAACTGTCCCGTGATGGCCAGCAAGGCCGTAGCTCCCGGACTTAATGGATCTTCTGGTTAGATGTACCAAGACGACTTCCACTCTGGCACAACCTAATACGTCAGCCCAGGTCAGCGCTTCATGCACTCAATAGAAGAAACGTCATACACTCTAGGAGCTGGAGTTACATAGTACTGTCAACAATTCCTGAGTTTGTTGCTAAGAATCAAGCTGTATAGGATACCATATCTCGAGAGTTCACAATTCCAGCCTTATGTGATTTCCTTTTGCCCGGTCTTGAATCTGACATGTTGATGTGTCCGGTGCGTGCGTTTGCTGTTATCTGAATCGTACTGAAGATCGCAGGGCATGTAGGAGGCGTCTGCTCATCTCTTTCGATCCTAAAGCTACACAAGAAATTAGCAAAAATAGTATTAGCATTAGCAAAAATACGAGATGACTAGCGTACTCCACGGCTACAGATAGACAAGCCGCGCTTGTTAATGTCGCTGGTCATGAAATTGGAGCACTTGCGGCATCATGGCCTCTGTGGACTAATAGATTAGTGACAGATGAGGGCGTGCCTATTGGAGGTCAAATACTATGTTTGCCTCGTGACATGAAGCTGGCATGGAACGATCTCTACTCCATCGGGCCC
The DNA here is from genome assembly GCA_036873755.1 of Hanleya hanleyi. Classification (NCBI taxonomy): domain Eukaryota; kingdom Metazoa; phylum Mollusca; class Polyplacophora; order Lepidopleurida; family Hanleyidae; genus Hanleya; species Hanleya hanleyi. The sequence continues at coordinate 214,218 of JAVTVY010052235.1, read as the reverse complement.
CTAGTAACAGCACAGAGTGTTTCCATGGGACAGAGGCCAGCAAGATGAAGATCGGACGAACAAATTTTGTCCTGTTTTGTGGTGAGTGCATTTTCCTCTCGTTCCCTTTGAGAAAAGGGGGGGAGGGGTGTATGCGACTTGACCTTAAATCAGACTAGCGACAGTGGTTCTTACAAACCACAGGTATAACACATAAGTTACTACTGTCGTATGATCTCTTAGATCCTCAGTGAGGCAGATGATCTTTGATTTCTATTCTCCTACACGAAGAGAAATCAGAACTGACTCCTTCGCAAAGGCACAAATTTCTGGGGTTGGACTACGATAAGCTTTTAGCTCTCGCCAAGACCCCAGAATATCGTTGGCAAAAGATAACAGTAAAGACATCTATGTTTCTCAAGTTATCTCGTTTCAGGGCGTTACACTTTGTTGTGATAGTCGGCCTGTTGAAGTCGGCTCAAGACGTATCTCCAAGAGGCCGACTGCAGTTACGCCCCCTGGTGATGCACTTAAATCATTATTGGAGCGAAAGGCAGTTGAATCCGTGGATACCAGTCACGACACATGTCAATCAATGCCTACGATGGTGGCTGGATCCACTCAACGTGATGCCTGGTGTATAGCAGTAACACGTGGGTAGGAGACATGACCGACAAGAGCCTCCTAGTTGCCATGGACAAAACAACAGTTGTTGCCTACATCAATAAGCAGGGGGGACAAGATATTCGCAATTAGTCCACCAAGCGGAAATTTTGGTCTGTGTTGGAACAACAACATAACTGTGTTGGCCAGACCCATCCCGGAATGTTTGAACGTTTTAGTGGACTCGCTATCGAGACGGAATCAGATCATTCCCACAGAGTGGAAAATTCACCAAGATATAGAGAAACAAATTGCTCATGCCCGGGAGATGCCACACATAATCTTGTTTGCGGCAATACTAGCAAAAGTACTCGAAAAGATCCACGAACACATGTGTCTTATATCTTGCTGTTCCGTGGCGGCCAGCACATCTGAGGTTTCCGGACCTATTGGATCTTTTAGTGGATGTACCAAGACAACTTCCGCTGCGGCAGAACCTATTGTCTCGGCCCAAGTCGACAATTTACAACCGCCAACCGGGACTATTCCACTACCACGTGCTCAAAGGACACCTTGCTCAGGTGGAATTTTCAGCAGAGGTTGGCCTCAGAATGGTACAATCAATCAGGCCATCCTCATCCGCTGTATACTAGTCAAAGTGAGCAGTCTTTGATATTTGGTGTGGTTCAAGGCATATCAATCCATCCAAAGCCACTATTCTCTAAGTTTTCATACTTTATCGTTTTACGGATAGGGGCTTGGTACTGTCTACAGTGGAAGGCTGCAGAGCAGCTATCGCATAGCCTATTCGGCTGGGTACTGGGATAAACCCCGCGACTGATTCAAATTTTACACACACCGAAGTTAAGCAGCGTTGAGCTCGGTCAATACTTGGATGGGTGACCGGGTGCTGTACTGACTGGGCTGATCAGTGTCCAGAATAATAGGAACTGTGGACACTCTCGTGTTCTGGCACATGTAGGCACCGTCGTGATATAACTGAAACAATGTTGAAAACGACGTTAAATCCTACTCACTCACTCACTCACTCAAATTTTACAGCACTTATTACATCCTTCAAAACTACGAGTCAGTTGGTTTCTCCCAAGTTGCTGAAGTGGTACTTCGACAATTAAAAGATTCCTGACCTACTTAATCTTTTAGTGGGTGTACCAAAACAACTTCCGCTGTGGCACAACCTATTGTCTCACCACAAGTCCCCGATCCGCCACTGCCAACCGGTACTGTTCCACTTCCACATCCAAAGCCACTATTCCCCAAGTAGCAGATTTCATGCTGTATCTCTTTATTAATAGGGTCTTGGTACCGTCTACAGTGGAAGGCTACAGAGCAGCTAACGCTCAGTCTATCCTTCTGGGTACTGGGATTAACCCCACGACTGATTCAAATTTGACAGCACTTGTTAAATCCTTCAAAATAACGAACCAGTCCATGTCTCCCAAGTTACCGAAGTGGGACTTGACCCTTGTACTAGACGCCGTTCGAACCCATCATACTATTGATCTCGGGACGCTTTTTTACAAAACTTTGTTTTTGATGGCTCTGGTTTCGGCAGCTCGTTTGTCAGAGCTCCATTCGCTTGATTTCAGAACCATCGGGCATTCCAGGAACTGGAAATACATGATATTTTCATCAATTTCTGAGTCTGTGACTAGGAATAAAGCTATCTACGACAACGTGTCTCGAGAGTTAACAGTTCCTGCCTTATCGGATCTCCTCTCGTGCGGTCTTGAATCGGATTTGGAATGTGTCCGGTTCGAGCTCTTGTGGGTTACATGAATCGTACTAAGGAGCTTAGGGGCGACAGAAGGCGTCTGTTTATCGTCATCGATCCCAAAAGCAAACAAGAAATTAGCAAAAAAACACAATTTCGAGTTGGCACAAAAATACGATTAGAAAGGCGTACAACTCGCATGGAAAGGCAAGCAGCGCTTGTTAGCGTTTCAGGTCACAAAATTAGAGTACTAGCAGCATCGTGGCCGCTGTGGACTAATAGAGCAGTGACTGATGTAATGACGGCATGTTATTGACGGTCAAATACGACCTTTCCCTCTTTCTACATTCGGGACAAGACGCTGGCATGAAACTACCTCGACTCAATTGGACCGTTAGCGACAGCACAGCAAGTGTTATCAGGTCCTAGGGCAGCAAAATAAAACCCGGACGACTGATTTTACCCTGTTTTCAATGATGAGTGATTTTTTTCTTGTTTATCCCTTTCTATGAAAGAAGGGGGGGGGGGGGTAGGCATATCATTCATGACTGAGAGTCAGGAAACGGCAGTAGTGTATATATACATGATGTAAACATTATGTAACTACTGACTGCTGATCTCATGGGTCCTCTGTGAGAAGATCTTTGATTTCTTTTCTGACACTCTCCGTCGCGCACTTTGTCTCTTTCACTGTGTGTGATGCCCACCATCCATACTGGCATTTCATGCAAGAAGTGTTGAAGTTAGGTAAGTTTTTAGTACAAATAACTTGAAAATTTTAGAAGTAAATGTCTTGTAATTAGGCTAAAACTTACCTCGCTTCAACTGATGCCCGCCCTCCTCCCCTCTGGATGACACCTTTCTCTAAAGGTCGAGTTCAGATGGAGAAGGAAGTTGCCGTGCGCGAGACTACAGGGCGAGATCAGGAAGTATTCAAAAGTCTTCATTGTTGATTCAATGTGGACACCGAATGCAAGAAGTGTTGAAGTGAGTAAGTTAGCTTAATAACATGAAATTTACTTTTAAAATTTTCAGTTAAACCTTCGGGAAATTACTTCCAACTGATCCTTTCCTACTGCCTTGACAACTAAAGTGTTCGATGCAGTAGCCGTTAGCAATAATTTACAAATACCAGAGTGAGCTAAGGGAATTCCGCATTTCGTTAACTAATTACCCTCAACAGATCACATTGTGTGTGGCTCGATGCCTACTGCCTATATGCATTACGTCACATGTTTGTTCTATTGAAAAGAGTCACTGAATTTTTCATTTGGTCAGAAACTAGAAACAAGGATAAACAGCCAGGCAGAAGGCCAGCGAATGGAATGCGTCGAGACCAGATCGAAGCTGTGGAAATTAGCTGCATTATTTTTTCGCACTCAAAGTGTGTGATTGTCTGTTGTTTTAGTCTGATAAAGGTCGATGTTACAAACAGCCTGAGCTTCGAAGAAAATAAATCAACGAAGCTTCGCAGGGTAAAAAGTGATCTCGGGGGCGTTTCGAGTCCCACAACCGATTCCGCTTCAATATCCAGGCCATAAAGGTGTGTCAGGTACAAGGCATGTGATTTCCCGGATTTCGAACCTCCGAGATCATTGAAATGTGACCATTTGGGACAGGCACTAATAGGCGTGAATAATACCTATTCCAGTATGGTATCTATCTGAAGTTTCTACCCTGTTATAGTATCATGCATTCGAATGATTTCTACAACTGTGAATACTGAGGACTTCACATTCAAGTTGCCGAACTATATTTCAAATCAAATAAGAATAAGCCCTTAAACTAACTTTCAAATAAGATCTAAAAATCTTTGGATGGACTCGACGTCGCCCAATTCACTCCACCATCACTGCCTGTATTCAACACTGAAACTTTTCCGCTCTATCTTGACATCGTCGTAAGAACCTTGAAGTAAGAAACGGACTCTCTATCTTACCGCAAATCTACTTCTACCGACACTTACAATAACTGATCTTCATTCCCTGCAGATGGTCAAGCTCAAACATTGGAGACCTCTTGTCTCCACTTCCTGAAACTTCTAAACCTGAAATAAACGTACACTTTTCAAGAGATTTACAAAGAGTATGAAACCCCAGACCACGTGTATCTACAACATTGTACATAATAACCCAGTTGTCGTAATTGCGACAAGAGTGTCATTAGTAGTTGCTACATAGCGGATATTAACTGTTCTATTTGTTGCTGAAAATACTGTGAATAATGTATCTTTGACTGTGTGTTGCCTCATTACCTGTGTCCTATAGTGAAGTCGTGTTATAAACTATTGGTTGATTCTTTCTAGCGATTTTATTTTACTAGTATACAGTTTCAGAAAGAAAAGGCAAACTGCTGATATATTGTCACGTACTAAGCAATATTAGAAGTACATGTATATATATCTGTATCTGGGCCAGGAATATTTAAAAATTGGCTCTGTATTTCTTATCCGTTTAATTGCAATTAATTTGTATACAAATACTCATGTATATTTGTATGCTTTCCTTATTTTGATGAACCGTAGCGCGTGCGTTTTGAATTTGAAGAGAATGATATACAGATGTGTTGTGCATAGTAAATAATAGTATAGATTCTATCAGAGTTCAGGTATAGCAAAGAACTGACTGACATTCTGGAACAGAAAATTGTACACCTTAAGATAATTAGAGTTAAATATCAGTCACAGAATGGCAGGTTTACAAAGGAATGTACTGGCTCAGATAAGCAAGAGTGTATAGGATTATGAGGGGTTATAATGTGTCGATGTATTGCTTTCTTTGTTGTTAAATTGTTTTTTTTTTTTCTGTACAAAGTGGTTGGTTTATCAAATACATTTATCAGAGCTTACAGTGACGTTGAGTGTCGTCCTCTTAGTGGAACAGAACGTCATTGGACACAATTTACGAGTTTTCCAGGGGAAGCTGGTACCGTACTAACATATGGTGTCCTGGAGAACTATAACCGGGGATATGTTGGCCAAGGATAGAACATAGCTAAGTCGCATGAACGGTTGTCCGCAACCTGGGAATGGTCATTTTCATTTCTACGTTCCCACTTTGAAATTGTCTTGATATATCTGACCCCCTTCATTTTTCAAAAACTCATAAATAGACACGAGACGTCACTAGTATCGAAGCCATTTGATTTTAGAAATGTGTCATAGAAGAGCGTTATTGATTGGCTGACCTTTATATTGGGCCAAAGGAGCCACCAAATAAAGAGGAATAACGCCGCTAATTGAGGATGATGTCACTACACACAATCGGCGTGTTGGTCCCGATTGGTTCGTCTCCCGTTCGTAGACGAAATTTACACCTCGCATTTTGAACAGTGGTCAGATAAATCAATGCAGATTCGAAGTGGAAACGTAGAAATTGGCTTGATAGAATGAAGATGGAGAATGATTTTCCTGTATCAGATCTCAGCATGGCTCAATAACGCAATGATATTATGCTCAACCAATAAATACATTGTTTCAATCTATGTCTTGGTGATTTGTACTGTATTCTACGGCTGACGGGACGGTTGCCGGGGAGGGGGTGGAGGCGGGACAATTCGTCCTCTCCCGCCTATTGAGCTAAGGAGCTGAAAGAGCCCAATTGGGACCACCTGTTGGGCTTACATTGGTCCGATTAGCTGGAAGGAAAACACTATGTCGAATGTGAAACATTTGCTTTGATGATATCATAAAGATGTCATACTTTAAACATGCACTTTTGGGCCGAAGTAGTATTTAAAGCCTAAATTATTATGTTTGTGCGCCCAGAGTTACCTACCCTGATCCATTAGCGGTAACGTCGCATTCCAGGTCAAAGGTAAAATGTCACTTATCTGCCCTCAAAACGACCTCAGTTACTGTAATGTTAGAGCCAATGGGCAACTCGTTCATGGACATTTGGGGTATGAAATGTGGCATCTTGTTTTCTCTGTCTCGCGCTGTAGAATACAATGGGAGGGATCTCCTGATCATGGATCTGATGGCACATGCGCAGTATGCAGACAGGCCTGAGGTGGACATTCTGGGGGTCGATGTGGGCCAATATTGGTCCCATCGGATTGTTTGAGGTATCAAGGTGAAACACTCATGGGGACCATCCAACTGGATGCGTGGGTCGTGGGAGTAAAGCCATGGCAGACACAATTGTTTGAAAAGTGCATTGGAATGGACGTTTGGGAATGAGGTGGACAAATATTGATCCGAGTCGATCGTGTGGAGTGTCAATAGTGAAGCACTCTTGGAGGAGCATCCGACTGCACTGGTGTATAATGGAAGTAGGGCTATGCTGCACATGCGCAGGCAGGGAATTGTGGGGAAAAAAGGAATCGGAATGGACGTTTCGGGTCGAGGTTGGCCAATATTGGACTTACGGGGTCGGGGAGGATGTCCTCGTGAAGCGATCCTCCAAGCCAATTCAGACATGGGTGGGTGCATGTAAAACTTTCCAGGGAAAAAATCGGGGAACACCGACTTTACCACTAAAATATGGAAAATCCCTATCAACCACGTCTAGATGAGTTGATGTCGGTTCCCAGCAGATCGTGGCTTGCATGGTTTCCCCGGAAATAAAAAGCGGAACACGGACATTACACCTGGTGAGTCGTAAGTGAGTGAGCGAGTGAGGGAGTGGTCATATATATAAGGTCGTATCCACCCCTTGCGCCTTAACAACACAACAAGGATGCCATGTCAGTCATATTATTATATCCTTCTAGCACATCATACCTACGCTGGGGGATCCGCATTGGGTATATTTACAACTCAAGTATGATCTTGTCCAACCAGAAGCTGCCATTTGAGAAAGCTATCCGGTCATGGTCGCTCTTGTCCGGACGTATTGTCTGCTGCTCTTTCCCAATCAGAAATTTCAATCTTCGGCCAAGATCACGTTCGTCGTCGAGCAGGCCAGGATACTGTACAGGCAACATATCCTAAAACAGCTGATTGCGCATTTTGATAGCATTTTGCAGGGCATCGGTGAGTGGTAGCCCCATATCGTCTTCTAAGTAACGCTTGGACTTCATGATGGACCTGTGCGTGAGTCGCCTTTCATTTCAGGCGGCACCAGGCTATACCGTTCATAGATCGCCATGCCTGTTTTCCCGATTTTGGAGCGTATTTGGATGAACGCCTGTTGTAAGTTACCCTGTCCGGCGTCTTCGATCGCCTCGGCATGACTATTAATAGATTCATGCAAAATACGACCCCAGAAAGTAGGTCTTGCCTCACTCTCTTGAGACGTAGCCTGATTATCTGAGGGCAAGCTCTCTATATCAGTAGATAGACTCTCAGCAGTCTTGGTATCGGTGTCAGTCGATGGACTGGCAGCAGTATCAGCATCTGGCTTAGTGGGTTCACCGGTTTCTAGCCACTCGGTGTCTGCAATCCCATGTATATTCTTTTGGTGTCTCTTCATATCGTAGAGGCTGGAGAACGTGCGTTCGCACTCAGAGCAAGTATAAGCCATGTTGACGGATGGATGTCGACTGTGCATGAACCGCACTGCGGTGGTCTAATGGTTAGAGCGTCGGCCTCGTAAGCGGTAGGTACTTGGTTCGATCCCAGGCCGGGTCATACCTAAGACTTGAAAAATGGAACGTGTTGCTCCCTTGCTTACGCTCAGCATTAAGAGGATAGAACAAGGACTGGTTCGCTCGGTGTCAGTATAATGTGACTGAGTGGGGTGTCATGTCTGCCTACGGCATGATATTTCAGAGGGACAGCACTGTAAAATGGCAGCATTAGATCTGCTCTGTTACAAGTAGGTACCCCTGCCCCTGCCCCTCCCCCTCCCCTCCCTTCCCTTCCCCGTCGTCATATAGCTGAAAAAATGTTGAAAGCGACGTTAAACCCTATTCACTCACTCACTCACTGTGCATGTTTTTGGGGACAGTGACGCCCGCCAACACCTAGCGTCACGCTTTCACGCCGTGGTAAAATAGCATAGAAGTTCATATGGTCTCATGAAATAACACTAACTCGTCGAAATACAGTGACACCCGTCAACGCCCGTCGTTACGCTTTAATGCCCGTCGCAATGCCTTAACACCCTAACTGAATGCCTTAACGCCCTACTGTAACGCTTTAACGCTTTTTCGATCATCCATGGACGGATATCATCATGCAGGAGGTTGGAGAAGATAATTTCCCGTCTCCAGCTGCGTCTCCATACAGGCTTGAAATGCCTCGTGCAGGGTCAGTGGATTCTGGGCGCGGGTAGTTGTGTTTGTGTCCTCTTTGGATAGTAGTTTCTTATGCAGCGGAAGATATACCCGGGTCAACCATTGGATGCTATCTATGAGGGTGATAAGATGACAACGCATGCGTAGGTGTTGAACGGCCTCGATGGTCCCACCTTGAGCATCGACTTGAAGGTTGGCTTGATGTAACGCTTCGTCTAGAATATCGTCGATGGATTCAAAGTTTACATCAGGCAAGGTGGAATCTGTAGTGCTCATATTGAAATGAGGACGATGGTGTCGTGTGAGATATTTAGAGTGGGATGCTTTTCATTTCAATGATACGAGGTGTTTCTTTTCAGCCATCGCTCTGACATGCGCCGCTGTCCAGTTCATACCCGGAATTTTCAACATCGATGCTGTTCTTTTGATTTCCATATGGACCGGATCCTCGTCCAGCAATTTCATATGGGCCACAAGGTCGATATACTGCTGACGTAGAGTCCATCGTATTCTGGGTACCAAATGGGCTAAAATTGCGGCTTGCTCTTTCGAATACCCTTTGTGCTGAAACTTGTTTTCTGTGGCTTCCAACGTCTCCCCTACCTCGTCCATGCTTTCTTTGAACACCTGCCTCCCTAGCCTTGTGTTCACGTTGGGTTCATTCTTTTGTACGGGATTGGGTTGTTCTTTCGTGGTTGGGTGATATTCCGGGATTGGTGGTATGAAGAGGGCCGGCTGTATGGAGGCGGGCTGCTGATAGGTTTGAACTCGGGGGATGTAATGAAGGTCGCTGGTTCTGACTTTGTGGTGACCCTTTGCTGGGTAACTGGTGAGTCGTAATTGAGACCCGGTACATTAAACAACTGTACTGGAGTTTTATATGAAGAGAATTACAAAGTTATCTCGAGCGTGATATATATTATGGATATCATGGAGTAAGGCACCGTTTCCAATTATCGTTCGCGAATGAATCGTTTATTTCGTCAAATTTTCTCGAAGTCGCGATTTTCCAAGGCGCGAGGGAATGGTTTTTTTTTCTTCAAAATAAACGATTCATTCGCGATCGCTGTTCGAATGTTTTTTTTTTTCTCTGTTGGCAATCGTTTTTCAATCAAGAAAATTCTCGCGAATAAAAAGCGATATCGCGATTCAATCGCTTTTTAATCGAGAAAATATAAACGATTGAAAAAAAACGATTGAGGATTATAGCCGAAAGTAGTACGCCATTGGTTCAGTCTGACTGACCCGCACACACGTTCGAGTTTCTAACACTTAAGTTCGATCATTTTTTCTTCTTCCTTTTCCATTCTTTGCCTAGTGTAAAACTATAGCGTGTTTCTGTACAGTTGGCGGTTATATAGATACGATGGGGATATTGAAAGAAATTGAAAAAAAAATATCTATATATATACATAGGAATAATGGTTATGCATATAATTATAACTTCATATTTACATATATTTTGTACGGGACACAGGCACGGATATGGTCAGACTGGGTCATTTGCACTTGCAATTTCGTCTATTATTTTGGGTATTTCTGTGTTTTAAAGCTGGTATTATTCCAGATTTCTTGTGTAGTATTTTTCCTGAACGTTTTTGCCATCTTTGCAGGCTGAACTTTTGAGTTGATTCATCAGAGTTTCACTGTACGCGTGGTTTTTTGTCCTACGATCACCATTTTCCTTGTGTAGATAGATGGCGCTGTATTGAATATAACATTGTCATACGGGGCTTTTGAGTCTTCGCAAGCACTTAATTATTAATATATAGCGCGGGCTATTTGTAAAAATTTTCACAACTGGTTAATCCAGTAAGAGATGAAATTATATAATATTCAGTTGGTATTCGGCTTGAGCTTCCCTTTGGAATCATTCATAGTTCATTTATCAAAATATAAAATTAAAATAAAAAGTATTGTACATATGCGAATCCAACCGTTATAGGCGATTCAATCAAAAAGATATGTATTTGATATAAATATGAAATCACTGCCGCAAATATTCTTATAATAAATAAAATTAACTTGATGGTGATTTTTTGAACTTATTCACATCTCAATAGTTTAAAAACTGTACCAAAACATGAATGGATACCCTTTCCTATGTTTTACTATAACAAAATATACATATTTAATTACACTATTTCTCACCTTAATTAACCTAGAAATTCTCGGCTGGAGGGCTAGCCTGTGCCGTAATCATTCTGATAATGCAATCAACGAACTCAAATCCACTTATGACCTGTACCCGGTATTTACAAAACAAGATATTGTGACTATCGTCCTGTATCATTAATACATTGTCGACTCACACGATTATTGAATAAACATGTAATTTTGTCATTTACGCTTCGCCAGAGTAAATCGGAGCGCGAACGTCACGGGAAGCATGGTACAGGAATATGAAAATATATTTCCAGCATACGCCCTACTTCGGCTTGTAGGAGACTATAGATCGTGAATCATATATATTATTCGGTTATCTTACGCATTTATACAGTATAGTATAGTAATATAGGTTTTTCAATCAACAAATCCGCAATCAACATTACCTGTAGTTCCCAGTTCGCGGATAGAGCGGCGTACGACGGCAATACGGCCTATTTGTCAAATATCACTCCGCCTCACGATTCTCTCGCGCCTTGAAAAAAAACGATTCTCTCGCGATTGAAGATTCGCGATCAAGAACGGATCGCGCATGGGTAAACGATTCAAAAACGATATCGCGAGAGAATGGTTTTTTCCAGAAAAGGTTCAATCGTTTTTTCTCATTTTTTTTCTCGATATCCTCGCGACTGATTCGCGATTGATCGTTTTTCAATCGAGAAAATTGAAGAAAAATCGCGACTGAAGAAAAAAACGATTAATGGAAACGCTCCCTAATGGTGGTCATTTTGTAGAGTTCAATTCGTTCTCCACGATGGAAAACAAGAAAATTTATGCAGATGTGAACTATTGATTTTTGGCGAGCTCCAAAGTAGACTAATTAAAATGGACAGACTTCAGTACCGCTCAAGCCGGTGCAAGGGACCATATTTATATCTAATTGTGCTCGAGGCGGTGCGGGGGGACGTGTGGTCATCATCACAAATGATCGCAGATATAATCTGTGGTTCTTGTGATGTTTTTAGATGTGCAGTCAGAATATTGGCTTGTGGGGGACATACGTCTTCCTGTCAGTATGCCAGCATCTGTTTTCCGCCACCTTCATATGTGGCGTTTAAAGTATGCAAGCGATGTAATACAACACTGTCCACCCTACCTCGGCAACAAAGGAAAATTATGAACTAGAATATCTTAGATTCATCCGGTCAGATTTTCTAATTTGAAGGCTATTGAGATAATCATATATAGATGGAGAGGATCATGGGTAGATTAAAAATTCGAAGTCATGGTGGTCTTCTGTAAGTCATGGTGGTCTTCTGTAAGTCATGGTGGTCTTCTGTAAGTCATGGTGGTCTTCTGTAAGTCATGGTGGTCTTCTGTAAGTCATGGTGGTCTTCTGTAAGTCATGGTGGTCTTCTGTAAGTCATGGTGGTCTTCTGTAAGTCATGGTGGTCTTTTGTAAGTCATGGTGGTCTTCTGTAAGTCATGGTGGTCTTCTGTAAGTCATGGTGGTCCTCTGTAAGTCATGGTGGTCTTCTGTAAGTCATGGTGGTCCTCTGTAAGTCATGGTGGTCTTCTGTAAGTCATGGTGGTCTTCTGTAAGTCGTCTTTCATTGTTTTTTAATCCTTCCAATAATTTTACGACTAAAAGAATTATTATCTATCATATTTATCAGCTTTTGACAGAAATAACAGAGAAATTTATTGAAATGAAATATTGACGTAAATAGCTCTAAATTATCTTAAGGGATTATAACGTCATCGGGACGCCATCAGCGCGGCCATCTCGGGTACGATTACATTCTCTTGCAAACATTGATCCATATGTATAGTAGCCAAAATGGTTAAAACATACCGGCAAGTAGTATAGTAATGAAAATGACGTCACAGAGGTCATATTCAACTGCTTAGGACGATGGATCCAACCACCAATCCCTATGCCCAGAAACTGAAGCAACGTTTGTTGGAATATTTGAACCAATTGCCGTCCTCGAGCTCAGGCGGTACCATGCAGGCGATACGATCTGAACTTGATCAAAGAATTCTTGTACCCTACCTAGCCAATGCCGCGAACATCAAAAACGTCCTTAAGAAGACGAACAACTATGTCGCTTTATCCACGACTTCACTCCGCTTTCTAGACGTGCGGAATTACCTGGCGCCGAATTACAGCTGTGACCAGTGGGTAAAAGACTACGACTGCGCCCAGAGCAAAGGCTGCTTTCCATACACCTACATGACTCAACTGGACCATCTGGACGAGCCACAACTTCCACCCCAAAGAGGCCTTCTAATACGACCTCAAAGGAGAGGCGTTATCCGACACCCTCTATACCGAACTCCAACAGGTGTGGATCCGTGAAGGCATGCACACTGTCCGGGATTTCCTCGTCTATTACAACAATCTGGATGTCTTGCCTTTCCTGGAAGCTACCGACAAAACGGCCGCCTTCTATATGGGTGTCGACGTGTTTAAAGAGTGTGTAAGCATTCTCTGTCTGATCAACGAGCGTTATTTGTCGCACATCATTCTCCGTGAATCGGTTTTGTCTACGTGCTGCTTGTGTGACGTCACAAAGGTCACAGGAAATTTTTTTAGGTCAACATGGGGTCGCGGTGGATCACTATTGGTCGGATTGGGTCGTGCGGGGTGTAGCACTATATACGACTCATTATATCCATCATAACCAACGTTGTTCAGGATGGTCGAGTGGTCTAAGGCGCCAGTCTTAAGTGCTGGTCCCCATATGTGGGGATGTGGTTTCGAATCCCACTCCTGACACGCACCGTTTTCGTTATACTTCACCATGTTGTAAAACCATTGTACAAATATAGCACTATAAATGAATCAATATGACCACGATATCCAGTGTTTGTCAGTGTGGTGGTGGTACTAGTGGTGTGTGGTGGTGGTGGGGGTGGCCATTGTGCGGACAGATGAGAGAACAACAACAACAAAGATGGCGGGTCAATCATTTTATTTTCTCCACCAGCACATCATACCCAAGCTGGGAGAGGCGCGATGGATATGTTTACAATTCTCGTAGGCTCTTGTCCAATCAGAAGCCGCCATTTCATAAATTTCAATTTTCGGCCATGTTCGCTCTGATCCGTTTGTCCTAAGCGTCTTCGGGTAGTCCACGATACCGCTGCTCCGGGCTTTCGCTTCATCCATTGGTAGACAGGGAAGGGAGATGGAAGGACTCCTCGACATTGGGATCAATCTCCATCGGCTCTTCAATTCGAAGCGGCGGATCGACCTCCGATAGTTCTTCCATTCGAGGATGCAGGGAAGGGAGATGGAAGGGCTCCTCGACACTGGGGTCAATCTCTATCGGCTCTTCAATTCGGAGCGGCGAATCGACCTCCATGGGTTCTTCCATTCGAGAATGCATTTCCATGGGTGATGAAATATCCGATCTCGGGAGTGGCGAGTCTGATCTGTGTATGACACTTTGTTGACGTCTCAATTGACTGGGATGCTTAAAGATTATATCACACTCTGCACATGTATGCGTGGGTACTTCGTGGCATGCACGTGTGTGACGGCCTAAACTGTCCAGGCAATGAAAGGGCTTCGAGCAAGTCGTACACAATAACATCGTTGTAGAGTGTCTGTTGAATGGAACGTCAACTGTGCACGTCTTTTATAGGATACGCTTGCTTTTATGGACAGCCCACCAACGCTCAGCTTAACGCTTCAACGCCATGGTGAAATAGCTCAGAAGATCTGATTTTCCAGATATTCCACGAAATTGTCACTAATTCATCGAAATGCAGTGACGCCCATCAACGCCCGTCTCAACGCCTTAACGCCCTATCTGAACACCTTAACGCCCTATCTTAACGCCATATCGTAACGCCCGCCAACGCCTAGCTTAACCCTTCAACGCCCTTGTGAAATAGCTCAGAAGCTCTGATTTTCTGGATATTCCATGGAATTGCCACTCATTCATCGAAATGCAGTGACACTCGTCAACTCCCGTATCACGCCTTAACGCCCGTCTCCACGCCTTAACCCTACCCTACCTACCAAACTTTCTGCGCTATGCCCGGAACGACAAAAAATGAAACTCCTCGACTTTATAGTTTATCATATTGGGGTCATTTTGAACATATTTGCATAATCCCCCGAGAAGACGATCATGGGTAATTTCAAGATGGCGGGGGTACCAGAAAAGTGATGTTTTTGTCATATTTCTTCAAAATTTCTGCTTTTCCACGACGAAAAGTGGGCAAAAGCTATTTTGTTTCACATCACATTAATATTTACTAATTTATTATGCAGTTTTTGCGGAGAAATTGCATAAATAAAAATTTTGGAAAATCCGACCGAACAATCGACCAAAAAATGCCGTTTTTGAAAATGACGTCACTGTGACGTCATCAAATCGGCCATCTTTGATTTTTTTTACATTTTCTGGTAGATCTTGACCCAAAGGTGTAGTGTGGTAAGTTCCAGCCCCGTAGCTCCAAGGGGAAGAAAGAAAAATAATTAGGGGAGCCATTTCGCCCCCCGCCTCCCCCCAGGCCAGGATACGCCCCAAAAAGCTCAGGCCAGATAGCGTTAACGCTCTATCTTTACGCGTTAACGCCCGTCCAACGTCTTAACATCATATCTCAACGCCTTAACGTCTTGTCTTAATGCCCTTTCGTAACGCTTTGACGCATTGTCAACCATCCAATCACACGCACACACATATTTTGACCATTGACCTTTGATCTTACTGACGTCATCAATGGACATCGTCGGTAGTGACTTCATCGCGCGCATTAGAGCTCCGAACATCAATCAACCGTGAATGACTAACCCAAACTCGTACAAGAGAATGAACACAACGTGAACTCGAGGCTATGACAGGTTTGTTTTAAGGAAAGCATGAACACCGAGATGAGCCAGACGTTGGAGGCAATAGAAAACAAATTTCACCACAAAGGGTATTCGAAAGAGGAAGCCGCAAATTTAGCCCATAACACATTGGTACTCAGATTACGATGGGCTTTGCGTCAGCAGTATTTGACCTCGTGACTCATATGAAAGGACCTGGTTCATATGGAAATGGAAAGGACAGCGTTAGTGTCGAAAACCCCAGGCATGAGCTGGACAGCGGTGTAAGAGCGTATGGCTCAAAAGAAACACCTGTTTGAACGCATCATTAAGATCAAAAGCGTTCACAGTGAACTTATAAATAGTTCACACAACACTATTCTCCTTATTTCGCCATGAGCACTATAGAGTCCACGTTGCCTGATGCAAACTTTGCACCCGACAACGAGGATATTCTAACCGAAGCATTACGTCAAGCCAACGTTCATGTCGATGTTATTATTAATACAGCTCAAGGTGGGGCCACCGAGACTGCTCAGCACGAACGCATGCGTTGTCATCTTATCACGTTCATAGATGACGTCCAGTGGGTGACCCGTGTATGTCTTCTGCTGCATAAGACACAGATAGTACTCAATAAGGATACCAACACAACTACCCGTGCCCAGAATCTTCTGATCCTGCATGAGGGATTTCAGAACTTTATGGAGACACAGCTGCAGACGGGAAATTATCTTCTCCAACCCCAACATGATGATATCCGTTCATGGATGATCGACAATGCGTTAAACCGTTGCGATAGGGCGTTACGGCATTGACTTAGGGCGTTAAGATGTAAAGATAGGACGTTACGACGTTGAGACGGACGTTAAGGCGTTGACACGGGCGTTAACGCGTAACGACGGGCATTTCGATGTCAATTTCATGAAATATTTAAAACAATGAGACCTTCTGAGCTATTTCACCGAGCGTTGAGGCGTTGAGTTGGGCGTTTACGGGCGTCACTGTCCATAAAAGCAAGCGTATCCCAAAAGACGTACACAGGGAGTGAGTGAGTGAATAGGGTTTAACGTCGCTTTCAACATTTTTTCAGCTATATCACGACGGGGAAGGGAAGGGATGGGAGGGGGAGGGACAGGGGCACCTACTTGTAACAGAGCAGATCTAATGCTGCCATTTTATAAGACGTACACAGTCGATGTTCAACCCTCAACATGGGTTATACATGCTCTGAGTGGGAACGCACGTTCACCAGACATTACGATCTGGTGCGACACCAGAAGAATATACATGGGATTGAAGACACCGAGGAGGCGGACGCTGATAGTGATACTGAGTCTATCTACTGATACGGAGAGCTTAACCTCAGATAATCAGCCTATATCTCATGGAAATGAGAAAGAATCTTATTGTGCATGAAGCTATTAATATTCAAGCTGCGGCGATCGAAGACGCCGGACAAGATAACTTACTACAGGCATACATCAAAATGCGCCCCTGCATCAGGAAACAGCCATGGCGATCTATGAACGGTGTAATCTGCTACCGTTTGAAATGAAAGGAGACACCACGCACAGGCATCACTTGGAAGAGGATTTGGGATTATCGCCCTGTAAAATGCGACCAAAAGGCGCAAACAGTTTTTCCGGGACATGTTGCCGTTGCAGTATCCTGGGCTGCCCGACGATGCTTAGGCCAAGAGCGACCCTGGCCGAAGATTGAACTTTCTGAAATTGCGGCTTCTGATTGGACAAGAGCGTACTTGAATTGTAAACATACCCAGCCAGCGTGGTATGATGTGTTGGAGGGGACAATAAACTATATTGACACTTGTGAACGTGTTAATCTTTCTTTCTCTCAACAGTTTGCATCATGGCATCAAGGCATTATGCTAGGGCGTTATGGCGTTAAGATAAAGCATTAAGGCGTTAACATATGCGTTAAGGCATTGCGTGTGATTCCCCTTCTCTCGCTGCAAGTATGGCTATGCATACAACCTTGAAGTGCCTGGGCACCTCGTCAACTCTCCTTTCTCTACCACTCCTCATTGCGCATGCGCACTCGTATCCCCACTAGTCTGGCTCTACCCGATAAGTGCTTCAACAGGATACCACTCATGTTTCCATACAGCCTGAGGTTAATGATTTACAAGCGACTTTATATGACCACGGACTCATGCACTCTCTTCCCTATTCACTCACTTACTCACTCCCATTCCTCCTCATCCACTTCCTCCTCCACACACATCTACACACATACACTGGGGTAACTCTACCAGGTAGCCAGAGCGAACATGGCCACCTATCTCCAAACGCGCTTGTTTGCACTTCCGAATGTCCCCTTTGTCTACTACTCCCCGAGTGCGTCATTTTTTATTTTATTTATTTTAATTATTATTTTATTTTTATTTGTCCATTGCCCATTTTATCGTGAAATGCAGGTATTCAAACGATTTGACAAAAAAACGTAGGTTCAAAACGACCAAAGTTCCTCTGTATTCACCTGCCATGTGAATGGCACAGTATCTCACAGACTTATGTAGGATGTGAAGTTTCTGGGATTCCTGTGAATAACATTAGTTATGCTGATGATATGAGCCTGTTGGCTCCCTCTATGTTTGCCATGTGTAAGCTTTTGGATATATGTGAGCGATATGCGCTTGAATCTGATATTGTTTATAACACTATTAAATATTAATTAATATTGTAAATATGAACTAGATTGAACTAAGAAATGTATCATGCCATTTAAATATTTCACTGTTATCCGTTATCCTCCTAAGAGGACAGCGTAACACTGACTACATGAGAATGAAAAACGCGTCGCGCATGGGCATTCAGCCTTATCGATGTTGATCTACATAGGAAGCATGTTGATGGAAAATAGATGGGAAATGCATAATTCTATGGTACTTGACAAAACATTGAAAAATTACTCATCGCGCCAAGATAATCAGGGAATCGTTGATGTATGAACGTACCGTTTGTTTTTGTTTTTTTTTTACATCACAGTCAGTCTCAATCCCGATGTCATGAATAAAACAATGACGTTGTGCGGTACACGTCACTGACAACTGGGCTAAACCTGATGCGTAAGAGCGTGTAGATTCGCCATCTAAGTCAACACGCGCAATGTTATTCAGAAATGAAGTTAGCATTGATCAATACAAAACCGCTGATCGAATAGTTCAGCCTTTACCATTCACTGTCGATCAGCAGTTAGATCAGCAATGACGTGGTTTCGTGTGGAGCTCTCATGGAAATGGTACGTCGTCATCCTTTCTCAAATCGGTATCACACATGGAGCGCAATTTAAAGGGTTTATGGCAAAGAAAAACTATGCGGGAGAGATAGGCAGTCCATACAAGATCATTCCAAAGACAAGATCGACGTTGGAAGGTTTTACTAATTGTTTGAAGGATACCGGTGTCTGTTCGAGCTTTTCATTTGACCAGAACAACGAGAGGACATTGTTGTATTCGTCAAGTGCACAGATACAAGGGGACTTTGTCATCTATCCTGCTGGTAAGTTACGTATCGAGACATTAATACTATAACACAGCAAGTCATTCTGCTCCGTTGTATCATCCTTTTGTGTGACTAACTCACATTTTTGGTTGGACAGTAAATTTAGGCATATGAAACGACAATGATCAGGCCAAAATACTGCAGATAATCTCCACTGTGGTGTTGAAATAGATGAAACTCCCCGGTAGATTCCAGGTACAATTAATATGAGATTGGCAAATATGTTCCACGGACCAATAAGTCGCATCCTAAACTTATCTTGATTAATGAATGGCAGACTAATGCACTTATTTTATTTTGCTTCGTATTTATATAATGAGTGCAGCTTGGTTTATGCGTCCCAGATCATTGAAGCATGACGTCGCGTTCCTCATTTGATAACTATATTGTGATCATGCTTAAGGAAATTGAATGCTTTCTAGAATTTGTCTGTACACAGCTTAAATTCAACCTGTAACCATCTGGATCATCTATACGCTGTAAGACTGGCCCCGGGATCGTGTGTATCCATTTTCGTCCTATTTTCGGAAATGATATGAGGGAATTCCTCGAAATCAACACCGCGTGATGCTATCAGCCAATCAGCTAAACTCTACCGACGTATCCCCAAAATAATCCGCCATTTTCGATTCATGTGCTATCCTACTTGTTCAAAATTAAAGATCTACAACACCTCTTGGATGAAACGGAAGTTATTCATATCTGTATCTTTTGTAAGCTCAGACCATATAGGTTTCAGAAGTAGTATGAAAAGCTTGTAGTTTATCAGATTTCTCGAGTCTGTTCTCCGCCGGATGAAGACCAAACAGTATACAGTAAAGTATCGGCTATCGCTCCGCATTAATGGCGACACACGATTCGCACACCATTTTATGGATGGCGAAGTGCACGCAAATGAGCTAAAAGTATGCGTTATAGCCATAGTAATTTATATATTTGTTGAAAACGCATATCTAAGGATTTCAAATATATAAATCTGTTCACTGTAAATCTGTAGGTTGCGAAGATATTCAGATTTTAAAATAATAATTAAAAAAATGAGCCTTCTTTTTTAAAAGGCTATTCCCCAATATTAGACTTACATCATCGTTTTCTGTAGAAGACAACTCTAACAGGAAAATCGCTGTCTCAGTTCTGCCAATTTTGATCTATTTTACTCTATTGTCATTTAATTCAACTTCAAAGTTCAAATCTGTGAGTTGCTCAATTTTGTAAGGAAATATTGCATCAAATGTCAATAGAATCAGAACTAGACCAACATTGATAACACTGAGACACGGATTTCCTGTTGGAGTTGTCTTCTACAGGGAATGATGATGTAAGTTATGATAAGTTAAATACTAAAAAAAAACATTATAGAATTAAATTAAATTTTGAGTTACTTTTTTAAATACGTATATCTTCACAACCTACAGCTTTACAGTGAACATAGCTACGAGGCATACTTTTAGCTGTATGAAGACAAATCCTAGAGAGTGTGTAAAAGTGTATGCAGGATGTTTCAGTACCCTCAAAGCAGAAACCCGAGGTTTCAGAGGATAAAAGTGTTGTGCATCCTGAACGAAACCAGAGACGACGGAACACCCCCCACCTCAATATTTTCAGCAAAATATTAAAATAAAATAATAAAAAAAGACGCGCACGACACAAAACCAAACAAAAGCAAGGCAGTGAAAGGAAGAATGATAAAATGAAAAAACATACCTGTATTAAATGCAGATTTTACTTTCAATTAAGCAAGAGGGGCACAAGAAAAAAATTCAGTCACAATCTTAAAGCGGACTTTGTTCGGCTCCGAGTCCCTAAGAGGTGGAAAAGTCTGTGTTAGCAGAACGATCAAAGCTTAATGAACCGTCATAAAACATTTTTGCAGAATCTTATACCACCAAGCGTCTCCACTAAAAGTTTCTCAAATTTGGTTATACATATCACATGCTTATAGCAAAATACAGGCGTATAGCGTGTCAGATTTTTGGCGTTACGTTTCTAATTTCGATTAACCCGGGGCTAGGGGCCGTATGAACTATGTATTTCAAGATACTCGTGAAGTTCACATGGACACACACAATCAAAGCAGGACTGAGATACATCATACTCTAGATAACGACTTTACAATGAAAATCATATGGATTAAGGATAGTGATCAGCAGTACGGATCTGATACTTTAGGAACATCATGATGTCTTGCCGGCATCATTGGAAACTATTGACCGCTTCTTGTTTGCATTTTTATGTATAATGTGAAAAATTTTCCTCTTGAATTTGGAGCTAGTGCTGTTATATGAACCAGGTATTTCGATTATGGACGCGGAAATTCTTTAATGGACAGCGACTGAATATTTAATATATATTTCATATTTAAATTATTTATATTTCCACACATCATCACAGCGATTATTTAAAAAAACAAGTTGAGGAAAACAACAAAATAGGCAAAACAAGTAGAGTTTACATGGGCGAAGATTTGTTTCATTGCTCGGAAATACGCTAGAACGCGTCTCCGGCCATGTAAAACCCCTGGAGCTTCCGGGGCCTAGGCGGACCCTGGACCTTCGCCTATTTTGCTGTGATAGTGACCCCTCCAATCACCAATGGCTTCCGCCGTGCCTGGAAATGCCGTTCATCGCATAGCAAATACTCCAGACGTTCGCAGAGATAATGGGGTTCGAATTGCGATATCATGAAACTTGCATATGGAATTTGCACCAATCCATGAAAACATCCAAGTGCAATATTTCAGCAACAATTAGGGGAATGTTGTGATGAAATGAACACGAAGTATCAAATGAAGTATCAAAATAAAGAAAACAATCGCTCTCTTTTGGCAATTATTATTTTCCATTGGGGTTCGTTTTGAAGATATAATAATATTTTCTTCAATATAAT
The DNA here is from genome assembly GCA_036873755.1 of Hanleya hanleyi. Lineage (NCBI taxonomy): Eukaryota > Metazoa > Mollusca > Polyplacophora > Lepidopleurida > Hanleyidae > Hanleya > Hanleya hanleyi. The sequence goes on along the minus strand of JAVTVY010052235.1, from coordinate 192,374 downwards.
TGCTTTTAGACAGATGTCCGAACGACAGGGGTTGCATATACAGTAAACAGTTCGACTACGTTCTTTATGTGAACGAACAAGAGAAAATGCTATGGAGAGACGCCAGGGACGAGTGCAGGCTTGGCTGTGGAGAACTGGTCTCTCTTGACACAGACGAAAAGTTTGCAAATGTTCAAAAAATGTTGGAAGGCCGACCACGTAAGTTGAATATATCACCTTGTTGCAAGACGTCCTTAGTTCACGCCACCTAGGGTGTTGCGATTATACTCACATAGGCGTCACATACATGTAGTAATAGACTTTGATGAATAAGTTGCCCAAATAATATTTTGAACTGATTATGACCGGTATCCGGTTATCAATTTATTGGCGATATCCAGTCAAAGGAAATATGTGCTGCCTATGTACGTCACACAGAAAAAATATGGTTAGATCTTACAGATTGGTCTTACTTATAGCGTGCTATAATTAAAACATTGAACTACCCAATTCGGGTTTAAACTGATTAGATGAATTTTCGGTCTTGAATTGTATAGAGCGCTTGTCTCCTTTGATCTTTGTACCTTCCCCAGGCAACTGTTCCTTTGGCCGAGTGTCAACCCTCGGGGCGCGTCACCCTATGTCTTTTTGTAGAGTTGGGTGTGTCTACTGTCCGCATACCCTCATGTTAAACGCCATACCAGTGTCAAATGTCGTTGACCACTTAAATATTTAACCTCGTGAACTTTTAACATCGTGTCAAAGGGTCTCTCATGTTCTCACCATGAAAACGTATCAGTTATTTACATAGTACAAACCTCGTTCTACCAGGGCAAGTCTGCGATGGATAACGACACGAATTGTCAGTTTGTCGTCATGTTCAATAACCCCAGCGACAAGCAACATATTTCATTATTAAGTCGTCGTGTTTATCCGAGGCGAAACGATTACTTTATGAAAACGTATGAACACGCAATCTCTACGCCATTCGGTCATCTCTTGATCGATCTTAATCCAACAAAGTCAAAGCCTGAATATATATGTTCCAGAGGACGGTACAAATACAATTAATAGATCAAAGGATATTGAACAAACGGTACAAGTTGGGATGGACTATATACACGGACAACTTCAACCTGGTTCAAAGGAAGTGACGATGATGAGTCCCAGCATTGTCAAGATCAGATTAAAAACATGGTTGAGAAATAACAGAAAATTCTTTTCAGAAGATGAGAGTGATTATGAAGAAAGGATTCATCATAGAGAGATGAATCAACCTACTATTATGAGCAAACGCATTAAACATGTTTGGAAAGATATGTTTAACAATTCTATAAATGAAAGTATAGCGAAGATATTGAAGAAATGAAACAATAGTATTCGAAGCAAGGCTATGACGAAGATGATTCGTGTGAAACGGTGAAGTCCTAATATATTCCAGCAATGAGATAGACTTTAACTCAACTGGTGAAATGGCGAACTCTACAGACGACTTTATTCAGAAGGAAATTTTGAACGCAGCAACGATATAGGTGCAAACCCTAAACGAAACAAATTACGAGGATGCCCTCGGGCAGACTATTAAGATGCGGAAATAATTATTCGATAAATTGTTAACCGTTGAGTATGAAACACGTGGAATCGATAGAATTTCTCATGTATACATTTTATATAAAAAAAAACAAACGCTACACGAAAGGACATCTTGTGCAAACCCTGCACCTTTTCCCTGTGATTCAATCATGGGACAGTGTGGAGGTGAAGATGTTCCATCGATTTGCGTGTTTGCTATATTTCACCTTAGGTCAAAATGATGAAATCTGTGAAGCGGTATTCGCATTCCAGAGTTCCAGTTAAGCTACGGCAGAGTACATGGGGTAAAAGAGTCAAATAACCCCAGGAAATGATGTCCTAAGTATAAGCCGTAACATATAAACAGTTGGAGAGAAATGGTTGTTTTGGAAGGAGCAACATCCGTGGAATCTCATTATTAAGGTTACTGTATCAGGTCGAAGCTTAAAAGTCTCGATTTGTTTTTTGGTCTTATACCAGAGTACACAGTCAAGCCTACAAGTTGGGGGAATAAGAAATTATGAAAAGAATTGCATTGTAGTAAAAAAAACTTGTCAGGGATTAGCGTAGCTCAAGCGGTCGAACACAGTTTTGATTGGTTTTTGGCCGTTTTCTCCGTTTAGTTTTTCGCCAAAAAGTGTTTTCTTCCCGTTCTAATTTCTCTCCTGTTATTTGATGTACAAACATGAACTTTGGACACAATATTCCAATCATGTAGATCTTCAAAATGTTGCCTCATGGCCCTGTTCATGAATTATTTATGATTTAGTGGAGAGGGGTCGAGTTTTTGTAGATTTTTTCAATCTTTCAACTTTGCACGAAGATAAAATAACTCTAGGCCCTAATTAAAAAAAACTGAGGCAAAATATTTTACATTATTCAAAAACAGCAAGTTTGTTTGATGAAAACTGAGAGAGTTATTACCGCGTGATTTTGAGGACTATACTTTTCTAAATGACATCATTTATCTTTAAATAGATCGATTCTTGTAATAAATTCGAGAAAGTTATTTATTTATCTAAATTCCTTGAATCAAGGGCTTTCAGAAAATGTATAGTTTGTATGGATACAAAAAAAGCAAAATTGTGATACGTACACGTACGCAGCTGGGACCAGATAGGGTAACCTTAAATCCATATATTGTGCATGTAATACGCATGTTTTGGGTTACTCTGCAGTGCCAAAGCAATTGGAACTCTACTGTGTGGGGACATTTAGCCATACACAGGGGTTTAGTGAGAATGTCATTCAGAGATACCAAAAGGAATGGTCCTGGATTATTGATTTCAATTCTGTGGCATAAAAATCTACTGGATTTGAACCAGTGTGGTTTTCTCTTTGGTTATAAAATTAATTCAGCTTCTATTTTCATACTTACACATATGAACATCGGGAAAGTTTACTCGTCACTTCCTAGGCAGTCTGGCCCTACCATAGGTCACGTGAGACAGCTATTTGTTACTCCGTATTTGGAGAGTTCCACTGCTTTCGCCATCTCAAAACTTGAGTATTGCATGGCTTTCCATGATATTCAAATATATCATTTAACAGCGCAATCAAATATCTTTTCTGCCAGATAACCCCGATAATGAATCCCTAGTAGGCAAAATGTAAGCTACGCGATTTAATAACTTTATCGCCCTTTCAGTAACATTGTAGTATAAATATTATGTATTAGATGGCAGAGAAAAACGCATGTTCTCGCATCTGATCACGGTATACTTATGGTTACAGACACCTACTGGCTTGGAGGAAGAATCGTGTCTGGCACGTATCTCTGGCTGAATGGTAAGGTCATAAATAGCACCTACTGGCACCCCAATCAACCAAACAATGCCGGTCCATGCGTATCAACGGGAAGGGAATGGTTCGGCTCATTCGGAATGGATGATGAGCCGGTTAACAACAGACACTATTTTATTTGTGAATATTAGAGGGTAGTCAAAGAGAACTCGCCCCGAACAATTTTATCCGAAATAATTATAGCACAATCTTGAAGAACACGACAAACACTATTCTTTTTAATAAAATGAATGAGCTCTCAGAAATCAACGATAAGTTGTTTGTGACTATTGGAGTACAAACTCGACAATTGATGTGTCATTCGCGAATATTGTTGTGCTATCTAATAAAACGAAACTACTATTTTATTTCTGAATATTATTGTGCTATCGTCAAGAACACGTACGGGCACCCCAGTCAACCAAACCGGGCCAGTTACACAAAGGTATCAACGGGAAGGAAATGGATCGGCTCATTCGGAATGGATGATAGTATATCTACAAACAGGTACTATTCCATTTGTGAATATTAAAGGGCAGTCTCATAGAACATGACCAAAACTATTTTTCATATGAGGTTGTATTCCTTCCAGAGAATAAATGATCTGAAAGAACAGAATCAGTGCTAATGTGAATATTAATGTAAAATCTCAAAGAACACGACCAGTACCGCTTGGCCAAAAAAACACTCACTGGAAGCTTCACCCTAGACCTGTGGACGATCTTCGAGAAAGTGGTACCTATTGCGGACCAGCTGTTTACAACGACGAACGCCCAGCTGTTCAGTTGGACTGGCCTCGTGCCGCGTCAAGGAAAGAGACTATCCGGTACTCACCTCCGTGAAAAATGTGCCACGTAGTGCCACGTAGCACCCGTAGTCCAAAGTCGGAGGACGATGGCGACGCCATAGATTATCCGGCTAGGCCCAGTCAACTCAGGATATATACAACGGCGGCAGAACCCTATGATACCCTTCAGGAAGGAACATCGATCTAATTATCAATACACGATACACTCTGGATCCTTCATCAGTCATCACCACGAAGCACTGGGAGAAGGTGTTGGACACGTTGTATTACAGTCCCTACAATCCGCTTGTCTATAGAGCATTGTCACCCCTCTATCAAGCCGCTAAACTCCACGGCTATTCATCTATCGCACGTCCGACGTTGGCCTAAACAACAAGACACCTATACCATGGAGCTGCCCGCCGCCATTTTCTACGGAACCGGGTCATCGTTGGTGGTATAGATGCACAATGGCAAGGAGATTTGATCGATATGAGCGACTTTGCCAAACACAACGATGGATATCGCTACATGCATCGATATTCTGTCTAATTATGCGTGGGTGGTACCCATCCGGATGAAAACGGGGACGAATCTCGCAACTGCGTTCCAGAGCATCTTGGAGGCAGTGGGCAAACCCTTGTATTTTTAAACCAACGAAGGCACCGAATTCCTCAACAGACCCTTCCAAGCCCAGAAGGTGTTCTTCTTTCACACATACAACGAGACCAAAGTCTCGGTCGTCGAAAAGTTCAGCAGAACATTCAAAGGCTGCATGTAAAAGCATTTTACGGCTAAGAACACACGACAGTACATCGATGATCTCCCAAAACTTGTGAGCAGTTACAATCGAGTCTATCACCGGAGTATTCTGAGAGCCCCCATCACCGTCACCCAACGCAACGTAGCCCAAGTGTTACCTTCCCAACTGGAGCGATGGGCTCTTCGTGATTATACGCCGCATACCCCGACAACCGCGAGTATATGTGCTGGAGGATCTTCAAGGGGAACCGTTGCCAGGAACGTTTTACGAGCAGGAAAAACAGGCCCAAGAGTACTACACTGGAACGCATCCTGAATATCGATCGACGCCGAGGCAAGACGGTGCATCTCGTGAAATAGCAAGGCTGGCCCAGTTCCATCAAATCCTGGGTCGCGGCCGACCAGATGAATCGACTATAAAGCCACGAACCACAGCCGTCATCGATCATTCCGCGCTCGACCTTGAGCACAGGGCGATGGACAAAGTGTCTCGGAACAGAGCGTATCCAAAAACGCGCAAAGCACAAGAGGGCTTCGTACTGACATTGCTAACCAGTGTTGGGCATTTTGTATGGAGGTGTGTTTTACCACGTAGCCTATCTCAGCACACTACTTATCCCACCACGCGGTAGTGCCAGTCAGACGAATCTACAGCCCTCCTCAACGCCAGCCATCTTTCACCCAGCGACCACCTCCACACCACCTATACAGTACAGGTCAACATCGAGCCTACATCAAGTATTGTGGCGCCCACTACGTACACGATCACCCACAGGGAACTCCCGAACGTGTCGACAACGGTACCAAAGCTCGACGCTCCGACGATCTCGATTCACTCGTACGAAATTTAGCAGAGCGGGTTACCACAGCAGTGGATATACCTCCAACTATGGATCCCCGGCGGCAATACCCTTCACCTGGCTCATTGCGGGACCGACGGGCTCAGGCAAGACACCGTTCATCCGGAAACTCGTCCAACACGCCGGCAGCATGATTACCCCACCTATTTCCCGGGTGTTACGATGAATGGCAAGCAGCGTACGAGACGATGCCTCATATCACGTTCGTGGAAGGCCTACCCAACCTAGGCGACTTGGAACCAGACAATTTGGTGGACGTCGATATTCTCATGGCGAAGGCGGATGCGCGGGCCACCCAGCTCTTTGTCAACAGCAGTCATCATCGGCGGCTCAGTATCATCTGCATTGTGCAGAATCTGTTCAGTAAAAACTAAGAGCATCGAAATATCAGTTTAAATGCCCACTACCTGCCCACTGGTGTTTAAAATTCCGGGAGACACCACTCAACTGCGACACCTGGCGAGACAGATGTACTCCGGACGCAATCGGGTTGCGATGGAAGCCTTTGAAGATGTGACAACCACTCAACACGGGTATATGCTCTTCGATCTGAAGTAAGCCACCCCCGACCAGCTTCGACTAGGGACCGGTATCTTTCCTGGAGAGACCCACCACGTGTACGTGCAAAAATAATGTAAACACACCCACAGTGGCCCCTCCAGCTGTGATGAAGGTCAAAATATTCACCAAAATATTCAATTACTCCAATGCTGTCCAGGAGTTTGACTGGAACTTATACACGTCAGGAGGCTATAGTTGTGATTGTGAATCGTCGAACTTTATCTATACACCATGCAAACATATTGTGACTGGTGACCTTGATGTGGTGAGTGATAGGGATCTGAAATTACTCCTGATGAAAGGACCTAACTATAGAGAGCCAAGAAGAATAAATCTGAAGGCCGACCAGAAGATAGTCCTTTCTGCATTGGAACAGTACGTTATTGATTGGTATAAGCGAGAAAAAGTTGAACCTACTGTACTCGCTGATTGGCTGGACCTCACCAAGAGCAAGGTCGTTGAAACAATCCGCCATATTGACAGAAGTACTCTTCCCCAAGCAAAACAAATTCTGAGAAACCTCAATTCGCAAGAAGTTCTAGCAAATCTCCAGAGTAAATTCGTCATAGTCCCAGCAGACAAAACTCCGAATAATATAATATTCATATGTAAATATTACTATTACCAGGTGCTGGTTAAAGAATTGAGTGTAGACATATCTTCATCAAATACGTCTACTTACTCCCAAACTGCATTTACTCCGGAGATTTATTTAACAATCACAAAAAGTTTCTCAGGGAAAGAGGTATTTGTCTTCCAACCAATCATAACGACATACCAAAAATATACTGGACTCCCAAAATGCATAAATCACCATACAAGCTAGATTCATAGCTGGTTCTAGAAGCTGCACCACCAAGCTTCTTTCAACCCTATTGACGAGGGCCCTTCAGGAGGTAAAAGCATTTTGGGAAAGGTATTGCGCCACTATTTCTAAGCACTCTGGCGTTTGAATGTATGTGGATATTGAAAAACTCAAAATGTCTTACGGAAGAACTTGATGCTAAGGTCACATACCGTACAGACATGTATCCACATGGGATTTCTCGACTCTCTATACTACAATCCCTCATCCGGACCTTATTGACCGTCTAAGTTCATTAATAGTATCTGTGTTCAAGAAAACTGATCGTAGATATATTAATGTCGGAAGCCATAAAGCATTCTTTAGCTCGACTACATACAAGAGATATCATTCATGGGATGTTTCTTTGTTTATAGAGTTGCTTGAATTTCTCATTAAAAAAATCTATGTGAAATTTGGCAACACAATATATCAGCAGCATATAGGTATTCCAATGGGCACTAATTGTGCACCCCTGTTGGCTGACCTGTATCTGTTCTCTTATGAATATGACTATATGCAGGCGCTTTCAAAAACCGATCCATTCAAAGCCCGTTCCTTCTCATTCACCAAACGCTATATAGACGATCTTCCCGCTGTGGATAATCGCTATATAAATGACGCAGTGAAGGATATATATCCACCTTCATTGGATTTGAAGGAAACTACAGATAGCCCTACAGGCACATCTTATTTAGATCTCTATCTCTATCAAAATGAAGCGGGCATTCTCTCTCGTCGACTTTATGACAAAAGAGATGATTACAATTTCGACATCGTAAACTATCCCTTTCTGGATAGTAATATTCCAGTGGGACCTGCATATGGCGTATACATATCTCGCTTAGTAGCATTTGCTAGATCCTGTGTTAAATGTGATGATTTTAATCAACGTCACAAAACATTGTTGCAGAAACTTATAAAACAGGGCTATTCCACCAAGCGCCTCCACTCAAAGTTTCTCAAATTTGGCGATACATATCGCATGCTGATAGCAAAATACGAACGTAGCGTGCAAGATCTATGGCGCTACGTTTCGTAACTTGTCTAATTCCGCTTAACCCGGGGCTAGGGGCCGTATGAACCCATGTACTTCAAGATCCTCATGGTACTCATATGAACAGTCACAATCAAAGCGTGACTGAGATACATCATTCTTTAGATGACGACTTTACAACGAATATTATGGATTAAGAATACTGATCAGCGATACGGATTTGATATTTTTGGAACATCATGATGTCTTGTCGGCATCATTGAAAACTGTTGACCGCTTCTCTCTTGCAGGAAACAAGCCTATGTTTATATATACTATGATTGTCTTTTTGAATTTGGTGCTAATACTGTTATATGGAATATGGAATAGGTCTTTGGATTATGGACGCGGATATTCTCTAATGGACGACGGCTGGATTATGAATGACGGACTAGACGCTTGTAATTTCAGTTTATCTAACATTAGTTTCAGGACTTGCCGTTTAAGGTGAGTGATCACACTGCATCACCATGGAGCTCCTTATTCTGGTTAAGGGAGAGCCAAAAATCCCTCCTAGGTCCTTAAATTTAGTATTGCCTTTGTAATTACTTGCCTGAATTAATATTTGCTAAACAAAATTCCCCCAGGAGGTCTGTTTATTGCTCTGCTGTGATTTTTAAACCACAAGGTCTAGTTTGAACTTACAACTGACCGAAGAACGATATTTATTAAGTTCTTACGGCATGTAAATTGTTGTAGGGGAGTCCTTGAAATTTCTGCTCAGAGAATTACAACTGTACTCCATTCTCCCTGCACACAAAATTATACTCCATTTTCCCTGCACACAAAATTATATTCCATTCTCTCTGCAAACAAAATTATACTCCATTCTCTCTGCAAACAAAATTCAATGTAAGATATAGGGGAAAATGCCAACATTACCTGAACCATGAGAAACAGTTCATCATTTATTCCAAGTTCTTGGAGAATAGCATAGTTGGAATGTGAGATTGATTCAGCATGTATGCAATCTTGGCTGATCAATGTGTAATTGCTATGAACATCTTCCTGAACCTTTACCTTGCCATTCTCCGGTATGAACATCTTCCTGAACCTTTACCTTGCCATTCTCCGGTATGAACATCTTCCTGAACCTTTACCTTGCCATTCTCCGGTATGAACATCTTCCTGAACCTTTACCTTGCCATTCTCCGGTATGAACATCTTCCTGAACCTTTACCTTGCCATTCTCCGGTATGAACATCTTCCTGAACCTTTACCTTGCCATTCTCTGGTATGAACATCTTCCTGAACCTTTACCTTGCCATTCTCCAGTATGAACATCTTCCTGAACCTTTACCTTGCCATTCTCCGGTATGAACATCTTCCTGAACCTTTGCCTTGCCATTTCTCAGGTGCACGTGTCCATATATTACAAGGAGATGATGATGTAGTTTGCAGCAATTTTTCAGCGCTGTCTATTTTTAGAAGCACAAATGTAGGCTGGTAAGTCACAACTGGTGAGTTGATAATGCACACTTGAGACGAGACGGCACATGTAGAGGTAGATTCCGAAGATGTTTTTCTCATCTTCTCTGCAATATGTAATCTCCATCACTTCCAGACTTCATCAACTCCTCATCATCACCCAGAATTATGGATTATTTTACCAGACTTAAAGTTGGAACAGTAGGTTAATTGCTGATGATATACATGATGGTTTATTCTTGCAACTGTCTGGCTCTTCCTCTGTACTGTGTGTGTGAAAATATGTATTCTATGAATGATTCATTGGTGTTCCTGAAATAGCCTGTCATTAATGTTTAGAAATAGTTTCATTTCACAATATGATATAATGGTTCATCAACATTTCACACTTCAGAAATAATCCAATAATACTGCACACCGTCCAATATATACAGCGTAGCACTGAACAATAGAGAAGAAAAGCAACTCCGAATAGGGATGACAGTTTCATTCTGTATATTTCACTATTTAGTTATAGCATCTTCAGCAGTTCACTAAATATTGTATATATTGGACAGTGTGCAGTATTATTGGATTATTTCTGAAGTGTGAAATCTTGATGAACTAATAGCGAAATATACAGAATGAAATTGTCATCCCTACTCGGAGTGGCATTTCTTCTCTATTATTAGAAAATCATCAGTGGTTCCAATGGCACAGAACTCTTTTAGAGATACCCAAGGATTGAAATTTCTATCCCAGACAATAAAAGCTCATCAAATTAGGGCCTGGGGCTCCTGCCTGAGCCCCCAGTCACTGGAAAAAATAATGATTTTAAATTTGGACAAAATATTGGAAAAATTCTGAAATTTTATTGATCAAAACTGAACCAACCTAATGTAAGTGCCTTATTATTTGTGCGAAATTAACTTCCTCTATTTTCACGGAGAAAGGCTTCCCACAAAACAGTTCCCTTGAACATATCTTCCTGTTTATGCTACCAGGTATTCACGTGTATTAAACAGAGATGAATTGTTCTGGAAATATAGATCTTCCTCCGTGAGGAGTTGTTGTTGCTATTCATCAATCCCTCTGGTGTAGGGCTGCACTCCGAAGATAATAACTAGCTCTTTTTTTTTTTTAACAGTTTGCATTAGATCATTAGTAAGGTGGTTAGCTCTCCAGTTAGAACATTTTTTTCTCCAGTTAGAACAGTTTTTTTTCCGGATCAGGTCACGAAAATATCCAGGGCACACCATTCAAACAGAATTGTCAACCTACAGAGGGCACACCATTCAAACAGAATTGTCAACCTACGGAGGGCACACCACAACAGAATTGTCAACCTACAGAGGGTACACCATACAAACAGAATTGTCAACCTACAGAGGGCACACCATTCAAACAGAATTGTCAACCTACAGAGGGCACACCATTCCAACAGAATTGTCAACCTACAGAGGGCTCACCATTCCAACAGAATTGTCAACCTACAGAGGGCACACCATTCAAATATAATTGTCGACCTACAGAGGGCACACCATTCAAACAGGGCACAACCATTCAAACAGAATTGTCAACCTACAGAGGGCACACCATTCAAACAGAATTGTCAACCTACGGAGGGCACACCACAACAGAATTGTCAACCTACAGAGGGCACACCATTCAAACAGAATTGTCAACCTACAGAGGGCACACCATTCAAACAGAATTGTCAACCTACAGAGGGCACACCATTCCAACAGAATTGTCAACCTACAGAGGGCTCACCATTCCAACAGAATTGTCAACCTACAGAGGGCACACCATTCAAATATAATTGTCGACCTACAGAGGGCACACCATTCAAACAGAATTGTTGACCTACAGAGGGCACACCATTCAAACAGAATTGTCAACCTACAGAGGGCATGCCATTCAACAGAATTTCAAACAGAGTGGCAATGTTAACTGATTAGAAGTAACCCAGAGAGGAAGCTGGCAAAATTTAGAATCTCTCATTCAACTGGGCAGTGATTTGCCCATGAAAGATAGTCCAGTGAAAACACTTGGGGGTCAGATACTTTGACAAAATAAAACAAATAAATGCATGCACTGATAATGCCTGTTAGTGTTAACCAAAATATTTTGCAGACACCGCCTGGATAAGATAACTGTGTCAGATGGCAGCCAAATTGGTGAATTCATGCCACATGACCTGATCCATTCACGTTTATGGTTGGCCATCCCTGCCAGAATTCGTCATTTAGAGGCTGCCTTTAAATAATATATACCATGGTATAAAATGCCAAGCCTGCCATAATTCGTATTTAGAGGCTGCCTCTAATTATTTTGTACCATGGTATAAAATGCCGAGCCTGCCATAATTCCTATTTAGAGGATGCCTCTAAATCGCCAAGCCTGCCACAATTCGTATTTAGAGGCTGCCTGTAAATAATATATACCATGGTATAAAATGCCGAGCCTGCCATAATTCGTATTTAGAGGCTGCCTCTAATTATTTTGTACCATGGTATAAAATCGCCAAGCCTGCCATAATTCCTATTTAGAGGATGCCTCTAATTCATTTTAGCCGTAAGTCATAAACAACTCGATGTCATATCAAGAATATTAAATTTGACCAATGAGTAAACTTGTAACAAGCGTAGAGATATGGCACCAAATTTGTGAAAGCGCATATCATTGGTGGAAGTAATAAGAAGGCGAAAATTTACGACTTACGGCTAAAATGAATTAGAGGCATCCTCTAAATAGGAATTATGGCAGGCTTGGCGATTTTATACCATGGTACAAAATAATTAGAGGCAGCCTCTAAATACGAATTGTGGCAGGCTTGGCGATTTACAGGCATCCTCTAAATAGGGATTATGGCAGGCTCGGCATTTTATACCATGGTACAAAATAATTAGAGGCAGCCTCTAAATACGAATTATGGCAGGCTTGGCATTTTATACCATGGTATATATTATTTAGAGGCAGCCTCTAAATGACGAATTCTGGCAGGGATGGCCAACCATACACGTTTCCCTCTTATGACATTGTCCAAATATGTTATATTGCACACTTCTGAAATGATATGCACACAACAAGAAGAATAAGTCTGTGCATGGAGCTGTAGTTACATGTTAAGTGTGATCTATTCTACCCAAATCTTGCTCAGTAGCACACTACATGTATATCATGTTAGAAGTCCTCCAGTAGTGTTGTACTGTGCCAGGGTCTTCACCCTACCACCTGGTTCTTCTCCAGAGTGCAAACTGTGAGAGCAAGCTCTGTTCTACATAGCCAATAATAATACTCAGTATGCTGGAATGGCTGTCGGATGAATATGTGATGCTCCCATTTTACAGACACACTGTGTTCTTGAGCTTAGACTAAATATGAACAGACACCTATATACACTTATCTGTTCTACAAGGTTTTGCATACAGATGCATGTTTACACTGTAGTTGTTAAAAGATCAAGGATTCTTAGAACGAACACCTCCACTGTTTTGAGTTTGTAGAATGACTGGTACATTGTATATTCATGTTGGGCTGTCCTATCGGAAAGTTCTTCCAGATGACATTCTGATCTTTAACAGTCTTTTCTTCTTCCTCCAATATTCTTTATTGTACATGGCACCAAATAATATAGCAACTAAATTAAACATCCGATTTTGAAATATTACCTGCCCTAGACAACCTATGGATGGCATGGGAAAGTCTTTGTTACCCCTTCACTTTTCCATGGGCAGTGTGCATTTAAGTTAAAATAGTTCTCACCAAATTCCAGATTGTTCCAATCACGCGAGGGTAATTGACTTGAAATTTTGTTTTTGGGCAATATAAGGACTTGACAGACTCTTTTCAGTTTTGGTTTCCAAATACTTGTACGCATACCTTGCATGGATTTTGTCACTTTGGATTGTGTTTCATCCACATATTGGGTGGCGCCACCTTTGGTGCTAACTTTGAATTTCGTTTCCAAACAATAAATGAGAACGATTTGTTACGGATTCTTTTCAAATTTGGAATGTGGATACATGTACCTTGCCACAAGGTGTTACCTGTCCACATCCGTATAAAAGTTGTCAACTTTGGGTTTTGTTTCTGCACAATAAAATAACAAAGCAATAGCTTCTTTTCAAATTGGGTATCTCAATACCTTGCCACAAGATACAAGTTTGGAGTGTGTTTCGTCCATATGCACCCCATGGATGGTGCCACTGGTGTTTGATGTTGAAATTTTTACCTCTCTCCTTATACATCTGTGGATGACCTGATTACATTTTCAGGCTGTTACATTGAGTTACATGTATTACATCTCTCCTTATACATCTGTAATTGACCTGATTACATTTCCAGGTAGTTACATTGGGTTACTACATCTCTCCTTATACATCTGTAGATGACTTGATTACATTTTCAGGCTGTTACATTGAGTTACTGCATCTCTCCTTATACATCTGCAGATGACTTAATTACATTTTGACATTACATTACATGGAGTTACTACATCTCTTCTTATACATCTGTAGTGTAGATGACTTGATTACATTTTCAGGCTGTTACATTGAGTAAAGTACATCTCTCCTTAAACATCTGTAGGTGACCTGATTACATTTTCAGGCTGTTACATCGAGTTAAGTACATCTCTCCTTAAACATCTGTAGATGACCTGATTACATTTTCAGGCTGTTACATTGAGTTACTACATCTCTCCTTATACATCTGTAGATAATTTGATTACATTTTCAGGCTGTCATAGTGAGTTACTACATCTCTCCTTAAACATCTGTTGATGACCTGATTACATTTTCAGGCTGTTACATTGAGTTACTACATCTCTCATTATTTACATGTATCTAGATGGTGTGATTACATTTTCAAGCTGTTAAATTGACTTACCACATCTGTAGATGACCCATCTGTAGTGCTGTATCATTCATTAAATATCAGTGTAGTTTCATTAAACAGGTTCAGAAAATCTATTATTTGAATTCATCAGTGACATATAAATGTTTGTAAAACAGACAGGCGGTGGATCTCTCTGGGTACTCCAGCTTCCTCCACCTCTGAAACTGGCCGTAACCATATGAGTGAAGTAACATTGAATGCGAAATAAAAGGTGAACTGCAAAGCTTTTAATTTTATCTAAATTGTTGCTTATATACATCTTGTCTTATGTGACATAACGTTTATACGTTTTTGGGGTAAATATAGTTTGCAAAATTGTACTAATAACAATATTTAAGTTATCCTATTATAAATCCGTCTTGAAAACTTGCATTGCTTGTCTCTCTTGGTTTGTAGAACGTTATGACGTTATAGTGGTCCCCTTCATTCAAGTTTTATTCAAATGTGACTTCCTGCTACGTCGGATGAATGAACGAGGACCACTATAACGTCATGACGTTCCAAAACCAACGGGAGGCAAGCGATGACGTTTTTAAAAGTTCTGGCTCTCGGTATAAGTTTTGACTTCTCATATACCCAAAATAAAACAATAATCCACAGAACTATTACCACACATAATTGTAACAACTACATGTATAGAAGTTCTTGTTTTATGACATTTTAACAGAACATTGGAAAGCTTTTCAGTTCACCTTTAAACCAAATTCACATGTAATTTTGCTCACAGGGATGTTTGTACTGCATGTACTGGTGTGCCTATAATAGAAGTAATTGGGACAGTTTTGTTTTTCAACATGGCATAATGCCAGACAAAAGGCAACCCACATTGTTTACTTAAACTGATGGTTGATGATAAAGTTATGTTTAATCCCTGTTACTCTATAGATGTTTGTACATCATGCATGGTTTATGCTTATAGTAAACAGCTTCTGCTTCTAATGTAAATGTTATCACAGATACCAACAATCTGACTGGTTGTTGGTAAACACAGAAAGGAAAATAACCAGGTTAGCTTTAACTTACATAATTAAAGATGTATAATTAAAAATAAAAATAAAATTGTTTCTATCATTTGCGAGAAAATAGAAGGAATTGGTCTTTAATTCAGGGGGGTTATTACCTTCGAAGCTGAATTTGCCATGCTATGGTGGTCCAGAAAATTTTCGCCTCCCACTGAGACATTATGAAAATCTAGACGTGAAATGACTTATTCTGGCGCATTTTCACAACAGATCATTGACTTTTCAAAACTAAAGTTCTTTCAAAACTAAGGTTCTTGAAGTAAAAGTTATCATACACTTTTTAGCTGTTGTAGAGTCCATCCTTCAGATTTTTAAAATTTAATTGTACATGTACATGTATTGAAATGGTTTGTTCTGGTGCATTATGAAGAACCTTTTTAGAGTGATAGAGTTGAGTTGATTAAATTTAATAGAATAGAAGGTTGACTCAATGATACAATAACAAGATGTTAGTTCCTCATATACTTGTCCCTCATTATAACACTGAGGTTGGAAGACAAAATATTAACCGCACTAGAGACGAGTTACATTATAGTGGAGTTCATAATGTATTACAGCTGTATATTGGGGGACCGAATAGTGGCAGTGTTATACTGAAATCTGCTTTATAATGAGGGACAGGGGGCTGATCAAATATGTTAAGGTGATTGATCAAAATTCAAAGAAACATTTTTAGTGATCCAATGTTAACATGGTGAGAGGATTTGAGCATTAACCATGTCAACACACAGATAAGACACTGTGTACAGCAGTAGAGAGAATATATATTTGGGCACTTACTCCACCCTCTAGGATACAGACTGTCATTCCAAGATATGACACATGTTTGCTGCCTTGATGGGAAAATCCTGCTCTCTGGACTGACAATTATGATAACCTAATAGACAGCTAATATCATATTTATATCAACACCACTCAACCTACTGCATTAACCTGATAGATTCAATGATTCATATCTTAACCAGTCATCTGTGCTGGTGTGTGGCAGACTTTATCTCACAAATTACATGTAGCTTAACTTCATTAGTTCAGCCTACTTCTTGAAATGTTCATTACCTAAGCTTAGTTTTGTGTACCTGTACAAGATTGTATAATGTCTCTAGACTACATGTACATGTATGTACATGCGAACATAAGAAGTGCATAAGAACTTGTATACTACATTAGTAATTCACTTGCTCCCCCGCTGTCCAACTAGGACTGTACACTTGTTCATTCAAGGAAATGACATGAATTAACCCATGTGGAGTTAAGAGAGAATCTGTTGTAGCAGTGTGTGTCTGTCTGTTGATACCTGAATGAAGTTGTCAAGTTTGTAAAGACTCAGTTAATCAGATTATTGGTGTCAAAATTATCTCATCTCACCAGACACAGTCTCCATTGACTAAGATGAAAAACGGTGCAGTCGACCATGAAATTTGCTTGTCTGCGAGCTGTTCATGGACCTGATTGTGCCTGATTGTAGTGCGTGATCCATGTATTTTGTTGTAGTTAACTTGGATGGCACACGCCAAGATATGCTTGACTGAGCACTGATAGCATCGCCACTCAGCACTGATCATCTATTAACTGTGGTGGTGTGAATGTTATCCTACAGATCAGATGTTCTCCACACTTTACCCTGTAATCTGTGAATTGTTGAAATCGGCCCTCCAGGCAGTTGGCCAACTGACAAAAGGAAGGAAAATGTTAGTGGAGATATCTAGTTGATTTGAACAGTATATTCAATAAAGCCTGCATGATTGTTTGTAGTGGTATTGTCTAGACAGTGATGACCGATCCATGCCTTTTCAATCCGCCTTTTGCGCTACCGGTATTCCTAATGCCGGTTTTGGTCGCAAGGTGGCGCTAGCGCTCATGGCACTTTGGTCTGTTCCGGTTTAGCTGTCTGCTACTGTAAACATGTGCAGGAGGGAAGGCGGGTATTGTATTTCGCACCGTTTCGTCACATTTTCTCACTGATGGAGACGTCCTTGGTAGTTTACGTAAGTATAGTCATCAAGTCTAATTTTTATTCGTTTGAACAAGCATAATAAAAGCCGCTTTGTCAACAAATTGGGCAATCAAAGCTCGTCGTTGCTGTTGTTATAAAACATGGTGGGTGGCCGACAGTTCAGCCTGATTAAACCACACTCTACTGAAAACAATCAGCACGGGCCAGTTTGTTTGATGAAGTACTGTGAGAAATTATCGGATTATTAGTTAACCCGACTACCATGTAGCTGTTAATGTAGCTGTTAAATTATGGAAGTGAATCAGTCAAAACATTTTGTGTGTTATGGGACAGAACAGGAATATGTAGATATATATATACATTTGTTTCAATGCATTTTGCAGAAGAAATACATGGTATAATAATTAGATAATTAAAAAATTAAAAATAAGTAGCTATTAGTATTAGTGCAAAAACTACTTCCTCAGTATTTATGAGAAGTTAGAAGACATAGGCACATTAATTTCTTGTTCAGTGTGTCTTTTCACAATAAAATTATGAAACACTACCAGCAGTCCCAACTGAGGCGGGTTGAGTTCTTGTTTATCACATTATAATCATACAGCTACATTAACAGCTACATGGTAGTCGGGTTAACTAATAATCCGATTATTTCTCGCAGTACTTGATCAAACAAACTGGCCCCTGCTGATTGTTTTCAGTAGAGTGTGGTTTAATCAGGCTGAACTGCCGGCCACCCACCATGTTTTATAACAACAACAACGACGAGCTTTGATCGCCCAATTTGTTGACAAAGCGGCTTTTATTATGCTTGTACAAACGAGTAAAAATTAGACTTGATGACTATTACGTAAACTACCAAGGACGTCTCCATCAGTGAGAAAATCTCACGAAACGAGGCGAAATACAATAACCGCCTTCCCTCCTGCACATGTTTACAGTAACAGACAGCTAAACCGGAACAGACCAAAGTGCCGTGAGCGCTAGCACCACCTTGCGGCCGAAACCGGCATTAGGAATAGCGCAAAAGGCGGATTATATGTATCCCCTTCTTCATACACACAAGCTGACTTCTCTGTTCACACTTCGAATTGACCTTGATATATCAGCCCACCAGTTCTGTTCGGTAGAATTTATAAATAGACAAGAAATGTCCTTGACCTCAAATCCATTTAAATTTTGAAATGGGTCCAATAACAAAATTGCGATCTAATCACTGAAATCCTGCATACACAGGTAACTTCTCCGATGGTGAAAACATTGTGACCAGAGTGGTATGGTACATGTACCGTAGCGGTGACTACATTGTCACCATAACGGTACCGTGGCGGTACCAGAGCAGACACACAACCACTGATGGACCGCTCTGGTACCGCCACGTTACCGTTACGGTGAAGACATGGTCACCGGAATGGTACCATGCTGCTCGGGTACACAATGTTTTCACCAGCGGAGAACTTAGGTGTGTATAACTCTGTCTTCAACCCTCAATACATGTATTTGTACTAGAAGAAACCCTCCATTATTCCACCTCTTGGAATTCGTATGAAACCACACATTGTAGCAGCTGGTATTAAGGTTAGTCAAATTTTACCTAACAAGCTCTTACGAGTTTCACCATGGCAGTTAGCTAGACCAGAGGTAGACATTACAATGATGAAACAGGGGTTGAAATGTTTGTAAAAAATTACTTGTCCCAGGTGACAAGTTTTTTTTACTTGTCACCTGGCTGTCAGTAGTTGTCTCAAAATATTATCAAGTTTTGACTGTTCCTTATATAAACTCGACTTCGTTGTAATTTTTCATGAAATAAAACAAGTTAGATTCAGACTTTATTCTGTTATTCTTTTAGTGTATTTATTTGGGTAGAATAC
Organism: Hanleya hanleyi; assembly: GCA_036873755.1. Lineage (NCBI taxonomy): Eukaryota > Metazoa > Mollusca > Polyplacophora > Lepidopleurida > Hanleyidae > Hanleya > Hanleya hanleyi. The sequence goes on along the minus strand of JAVTVY010052235.1, from coordinate 173,032 downwards.
ACAGACAGACAGACTACACCATTTACAAAGACACCTTTACCATTTTGATTGGCTTACACAAGGTTCTACAGGCCTTCTGGGTTTGTTGCAGTCTAACCATCACAATTTGATGGCTGTTATAGGGTCAAAGGTTATTCAGGGAGTCTTCATTTAATGTAGCTCGAAAGTCATTCTTCACACGCTTCAGGCCATTCAAAATATTATTTACGTTTACCGTAACCCGACCGACTCGAAAAAAACGTAGCTGCGCAAAAAAAAATTGTCCGGCATATTTTTTTTTATGTTTTCGCGAACCTGTAAAAATGTCTGTTTCAAGGGGAATAACTCCTCGCGCATGCCGTAAGGGGAGTTTACTCTGCCCAGGGTAGAATTTCGACGATGCAAAACGGAGTGGCGGGGCTTCTTCACATGTTTTGATGACGTAACGCGCAAACTACACCTCGGAAACCTTTGCTCGTTTATTTTTTGGAAGAATGAATGCTCTCTGTAAAGGTTCCCGACTGGCGCCAGATGGCACGAGTGTGAATTCTAACACGCGGCCGTCAAACAGAAAGTACACGAGCGTGAAAATGAAAACCTGAGCCGTTTGGAGTTTATTTAGCAGATCATTTTGATTCGGATTCATTCATAATTAGAATGACAAACAATTTCCCCTGAAACAGCACATCAGGAGAAGTAGAATTAAGCGGTAAGAAATTTATGAAAATAAAACTGGATCGTTTCTTCAAAGACAGTGCCTGCATGAGACTTGTCATGAACAACAACAACGCGGTCGACCCTTTACGTTGAAAACACGCATTTCTTTAGAAGTCAGTTTATTTGAAGTCAAGATTTTAAATTTAACGGTACTGCACTTCTTGCTTATGTCTGTGACTTTTGATTTTTTTTTGGTAATTTAGATCTTTCACTGTAAAAAACATCGCGGTATTAAATGAAAAATATGTGAGACAAAAATATCAGGAATTTCCTTATTTTTTAATGTTTTTGCATATCTGTTATAAATCCATGGCAAACTGTCAGGCCTACTCTTTATAAGGCTCATTAATAATCCTGGGTTGAAATGTTTCATTAAGACCTAGTAGCCATTGGCCTCTAGATCAGAAATTTCTAGGAGCCAAATTATACTTCTAGGGGCCAATTATTTACGGTGTAAATTGGAGGAAATAAAGTCGAAAGACAATAAAAAAATAAAAAATCACCAACTGGTTTCAATGTTGTCTTTTATTTTAAATTACCTGTAACTTACAGGTAATCCTGCTGTTACAGGATTAACAAATTAATAAAATTTAACAGGATTAAATTTAATCAGATTAACAGGAATAATAAAAAAATACGTCCACTGTCTGCCCCAGGTAATATATCCAAGACGTTTTCGGCGATATTTCGGAGACAATTGATTGGAGGATATTGAAACTTCACACAGGAGATAAACTAAAAAGTACCAATTTTATTCCAAAGTATTAGGAAAATCCTTCCAGTAGTTCTCAATATATCTTGAAAACAAGAATTAGATGGGAGATTTGTAGGTTAGTTTTTTACATCATGACGTCAAGCCTGCATGTTATAACATTGGCAGATCAACGTCATCAATCATAGCCCCAAAATAACATGTTAGGTATTGGTGATTTTCGTCAATTCCTAACAGATTTTAATGAAATTAGTATTTTTTTTGTTTATATACTGTGAGAAGTTTCAACACACTCGTACTTCAACCACAGTCTTTTTTCCGCCCGGCTTTGCTGAAAACTGCGACGAAACTTTTTTAACTTGGTCGTTGTTGATCGGTTTCTTCCCGACTAACAGTCGAACTTCCTTCGCCATCAGACACTGAACCGCTGGATAGTTGCCGTTTCCTGGTCAAAAACTGCATAAGATTGGACTGCTTTGCCATGGTTATAGGAATCCCAAACGCGAGGATGAATAATGTGATTACAAACTTCGACCGTGCCATTCTATCTAACTAAAAATGGCGGAAACGTCAACTTCGATAGAATCGAAAACGAGGTCACATGGCATTATCGGAAACCAGGCGAACAGCATACGGCTTGAATAGAAAATGCCGGTTTCCGAACCTATATGTGCACTGCGTATCGTAACATGACTACAAACGGGAAAAGACAACTGCACTAAGATTGAGGGGACTTCTTGACAATGAAATCACCGGGCTGTTGAACACTTATAATCTATTCTCGTTACAAAAACAACCATCACCATGCGTTTTTGCTTGTCGCCAATGGCGACCTGTAGCATGATTGGGCCAAATACAAATCTAGTCGCATTTGGCGAGTAAAACGGCTACTTTTCAATCCCTGATAATAATTGTTTGTTTTACGTTAACATCAACTGCTTGACAGGAAATGGGGCAGGTGGCCAGATTTTATTTATATCTTTTGTCTTGTAATGCAGACAGTCATGACAGTCCCAAATTATTTGTTTTTCATATGCAATATACAAAGATACAAAAAATAAGATTCAGAGTATATACATGTATACTTACCACATAGAAAAAATGTTTAGGTTGAATATCGCTCATCAATGGAGATAACCAACCACTCGCCTGAACTAATTTAAGGCGTGCGATTTTAGGTGTGCTAACCACACTCCTGAGAATAAATAAGGCAATTTCAATTTTTCCCATTGAGAAGCTCGTATCTAGTTGCGCAGTAACCAGCACTGGCAAAAATGGTGACTGGTCACGAAACGCTGGGTGCGGGAAATTTGGATTCTTTGGATTCTCGCAAACTGAGCCAATGAGAATCCAGTTTCTCACAAAAGGCAAAAAAAAAAAAAAAAGACAAAAAAAAATAAATTCCCTACCTACCTACCTTTTTCAAATTGCGTTACAGTAAACACATTTTTTTTTTAGAATGGCCTCATAAGACTGAAACCTCGCTCGACAAAAGCTGTTGAAAACACTACTGTCTGTCCCAGATAATATATTCCGAGAGGTTTTCAGCGATATTTCGGAGAAAATTTATCGTACAGCTTTGAAACTTCACACAGTATATCAACTAAAAAATAATATTTCCCCCCCCCACCCCATATGTCCTTAAAATCTGTTGGGAATTGACGAAAATCACCAATACCTACCATGTTATTTTGGGGCTTCGATGACATTGATCTGCCAATGTTATATAACATGCAGACTTGGTGTCATGACGTCAAAAAATAACCTACAAATCTCCCATCTAATTGTTGTTTTCGCGATTTGTTGAGAACTACTGTAAGGATTTTCTTGATACTTCGGAATAAAATTAGTACTTTTTAGTTGATCTCCTGTGTGAAGTTTCAATATCCCCCGATCAATTGTCTCCGAAATATCGCCGAAAACATCTCGGATATATTATCTGTGACAGACAGTAAAACCAGTAATAGTAGTATTTTTACAAGGGCAAGAATGTTTTCAATATCATGTGGGTCACTCTTTCGACGGATAATTTTTGGCCAGAAATTCTTGATTGTTCTGCCTTCTTGTGACTGGGGTTTCATTCCGACGTTTCAGAAACGATCCATATTACTGTCGAAGAATAGTTGCCACTGACGCTCAAAACAACCAAAATGATCGAACCACCATGACCAAACGTGTTATCGCTAGGCTGCATCCAGATTCTATCAGCTACGCTGATTGGCTGGATGGAGTAATTAGGCTAATGAAATCGCGCGTACCATAATCACTCCTACAGTCACGAGGTTATTTTCTATCTTCAAGCACAGGACAGCGAGTTTCAAAAAGACAGTGACAACGACGACATCGGTCATACGGGCCATGGAATCACGTAAATTTTATCAACTTCGGGGCCTGCAGAAACTATGCTACACACGTTGTTTTGTTAGGCAAAGTATATATCTGTTACAAATAAAGATGGCACTTTATGGCTTTGTTGTCGCAGGCGACAAGTCACTTTTCTTTTTACTTGTCACTTGTGAAAATCACTTGTCATCGACAAGTAGACAAGCATTATTTCGAGCGCTGTGAAATATAAAAAATTAAGGCAGACACAAGCCATCTCGTGTATACACAAGAATTTGGTCTATTGAGAGAAAAATACAGATCGTATCAAGCTAGTTATATAGATGGTTCTAAAGATGGTAAGAGTAGTTCCGAAACTAAAGCATGTTGACTTCCAGGTAAAAGTTTGATTTTCACTGTTGAAGCCAAAGCTACATTGTCAGCTTTAGAAGCTATTGGGTCTACTATAGGAGCAAAATATGTCATATTCTCAGATTCACTGTCATGCCTTCAAGCAATTGGGAGTGGAGCTTCAACTCATCCCACCATCTTGAACAATTCTACAATTATATGACCATAGATTTCATCAACAGATTGATGTGTTTTGTTGGTTGCCTAGCCACGTTGGCATCAAAGGAAGTACTGAAGCTGATGAAATGGCTAAAGCATCCCAAGAGATAATGAGGTTGATCCTGTTGGAATCCCATATAGCGATTTCAACCCCGCTGTCTGTGCTTATGTTAGAAAGCTGTTTCAATCTTTATGGGATGCTGTGGATAATAACAAACTTCATGTCTAGGATATACTCATCTGAGCAGCCAGAAATGTTTCGATCAAGGATCAGGGGATGTAGAATCAGCCATACCTGATTAACTCACGAACATTTACTTAAAAAGGAACCAACCCCAAGGTGTATTCCATGCCATGAAGATCTCACAGTGAAACATATTCTGATCGACTGTATAAATTTTAAGATTGTAAGAGATTCTTTTTATCAAGTAGCTGCTTTAGATGATCTTTTTAGTCAGGTAAAATAAGACTGTATTTTAGGTTATTTGAGAGAAATCGGTTTGTTGTATAAGTTTTAATGTATGTACGTGTTTTGTTGAGTACTTCTGGATTGCTGGGTTGTTGATTTGTTTTTGTTGGAATACTTAGAATTTGTTTGATCGTCGCTATGTAGCTGAAATATTGCTGAACGCGAGGTTAAACCATAAATCTCTCTCTCCCTCACATACCGCCATGTTCGGAGGAACGACGTCACCACTGAGGGAAGAAGTTGCCCTACATACAGTCGTTGAGTAGATTCGGATTGGCTCATCTCTGGTTTGTAGATGAAAGGGACACATCAGAATTTTAAAGGTGGTCTGATAATCTGTCAAGTTGACTTCAAAGTGTGAATGGAGAAATCAGCTTTTGCATGATGTGTGCCCCCGCTCCAACATGGAAATTGGCTTAAACACAGCAGTATCCAAGGCCTAATTCTTAATTATCTTATACATGTACAGTATAAATTCTGTGCTTTTATGTTCACCATTCAGTAATCTGGTGCTATTGTCACATTGATGAACTTTCATGGCATCATCCCCACACTTGTGAAAAGCTGTCACTTACTTACAGATAATGATTCCTCTATCAACTAATACCTTCTCTTGCTAGCCAGCAAATTCATGAAGCCTTCTTGGGCAGTCATTCTGACAAACATTTTCACACAGCTAAAATTCTCATTAATTTTTTATATCCTCATTGAATCCTCAATGAGATGTAGAATTTGGATAAACATCATTCAGTCTCGTGGTAAAATCTGTGTATTTTATGTGAAAGAGAAGAAAATAGCAATTGAATGTCAGAAACTCAAATGGTCTGGCATTAGGTTGAGGAATCAGATATGCACTATAGATGTAACTCAAAAACCAGGCTTGATGTATTCATAAACATGTCCCATGATAAAAACCTGAACATAAAGTTAGGCGTTCACTCCGAATTCAATTCGAGTATTTACCCGGAGTTCTTTTATCTGGTTAATACAGTCATTGGTTTGTATTTGTGTTTGTAATACATTTACAGGTATAAAAGATGAGATGAAGAAAGGATGACCTGAAGATTTGGTCTTTGCCCTAACTTCTCCCTTTTGTGTTTGATATAATATTGTATGTGTGAGATCTGGCAAGATTTATCTACAGGCGTTTTAGCGCTGTGGTAGGTATAACATAAAATGTGGTATAAATAACACATTTTCTGTCCTGCATTAAAGGATATCTGGGTAAAATAGCTTTATTGAAATCAGCTCATTTGTACTGTAGAAGGCTGTGATTTTGGCCCACTTGTTATGCTCTTGTGTATCTCTAACTTAGCTGTATGATCGCCCAGGTATGTGAACAATGCATGTATGTTGCCATAGTTGGAAATAAGTGAACCATTGGCCTCCAATCCATGAACTGACAATTTTCATCTGAGCTATGCACTCCCATAGTTTTATGCTCTCATAGATTGTCCCATCAAAGGCCAATCCACTCTGTGTTGTAATGTGCATAAATTGCTTTGTAAGAAACACTGGTTTAGTGGTTAATGACACTTGGTAATAAGCGGGTGGTTGGGTGGGTTCAGGTTCCTGTTGCTTCAATGCATTTTGAACTACTGAAACAGTTAAACATAGAAAGAAATTTCATCTTGTAATTTATTGGTTTGTTTTATTCGATTGTTACTTGTATGAAAGCAGACATCCCTTTCCTCATCCGACTTGTGAAATGGACTCTCCTAATGAACACCTGCACTTGACACATGTACATTTCACATAACCGTGGTAAATCGTGTAACAATTGCACGGTTAACTCGATGTTATTGACACAGAAGTGTTATAGAATGAGGTTTTATCTATATCTATGAAGCTATAATCTTTGATGTTCAGTGAAGCCGGATGGGTCAGACTATTGACTTTATGAGTCTAGATTTACAGGTACATGTACATTCTCTGCATGAGAACTGTTAATATTACAGGAAATATCCTCAAAATGTCACTTCAGTCTTCCTGCTATGTGACCTCAAGTCTTTTATGTTCTGGCGTTGATGTGATCAGATAGTAAGCTGGCACTGGGAGTCTGGTCTATCACATATAAGCTAGTTTCTGTAACTGTGACCTAATTTCTGCTAAGGAGAACAATAGTCTGTCTAGGTACAATGAGAAATCTTGACACCCAGATTTTCGGTAATATAAAACACTGAATCTGAACAAAGAACCTTACAGTTACATGACCGGTAGATACCATATTTGGTCTGTTACTCTGAACAAGTCACAAGGTATAATTCCTGTTACTGTGACCTTGACCTTGTGACCTCAAACCTAGCTGGTTTGGTTGATGTGACCTCAGCTCCCAGTACAGGGGATATAACCCAGCTTCTTTTACAGGACTTGCAGGATTGGTCAGTTTCGCAAATCTTTTCCTTCAGATCGATGCACAGTAAATCCCCTAATAATTCAATTATTGAGGAAGTGAAATTTTCCACCATCAAATCTGGGGGCGATCACATTTATCAGAACTGACTTTGACAAAATGGTCCGAAATGTAATGTTTTATTACCCCACAAGCAAATTTGTATTCAATATGTGGATTGGTTAAAAGGTACACCCCAAGTGATGGCTTGCTACTCGGGGTATATAGAGAACAACTCAAGTGCGATTGGAAACGACGCTCTCACTTCGAAAGTTCAGCTGACCATATTTCAATATTTATGGAATAAATTTCGCTCACTGGTCAAAATTTAATGGAATAAAGTCATACTGCATTATTTTCACTGAAGTTTCAGACACATACATGTAACTCACCAAAGGTGTCATTTGTTCCAAAAATAAAAGTGATTTCCGAACGAAAGCAGATCGAATGGATTGTGTGTGGCACGCCTTTCTCAGTGTCGTAGCAAAATGCGGACTGTTTCGTAACCGAAATAGCCTGTTGGATTTGTCCGTTGTACCGTTGGTTATAAATGATAGACCTTTTTCAGTATTTTTACTACAAGATAAAAAGGCTTGAGGGGTAATAAATTCGTTAATCAGGTTTTCCCCCGCCGAAGGGTGTACGAGTTTCAGGGAGGGTCGTAACTTCCCATACACCCAGAAAAAACCTGAATAACTAATAACATCATGACATGAGACAGTGTAACTGTTTTATCCATAGATCATTCAAGCTTGTGTGTGGAGTTCAGCCATGGTGTATATCATATACACCATATATGCTTTATTTGAAATACACCACGGATGAATTATGTAGTGAAAATATTCAAAGGAAAAAATGATCAAAAAGGAAATTTGAAGTCATTGGATAACATGCAGATAATTCATTATTTCTTTATTTCAATGAATTTAGAAGGTGATCAAATTTAGTAGAATAACTTATTTGAATTTTGTCCAAAATTAGGAATGATTGCATTTTAATACTGTGCCAGGTGAAATTCATGGTATTTTACCCACACTTCTGTTATCTGGCAAAGTACATATAATTCATGACCTGAGTGAGTGATGCAAGATCCCAGTCACAGTACCGTACCTGCATGTAATTACATATCTACCAAGTAATTACAATGTACATACATGCATACTTAAATGTTTTTGTGTACCAACTAATTACATACATGCCTACTTAAATGTTTTTGTGTACCAATTAATTACATGAGCATCTATAGATGCTCGTTATGTATTTTTATTCCACAATAATCGGTAATAAAATAAGAAATACATGTACATAAAATCAACCATCTCTTAGAATTTTGAATGATTGTTTCAAGGAATAAAGATATAAAAATAAAATTATGAATAATGAAGTTCTCAACTGCATAATTTACAAATGGTGTATCGAGGTTAATTTCCAGATCATTTGATTGGTTGATGTATCTGTTGTGGGTTGTTCCAAATGTAGACATGATGACTGAATGACATGCACGGATGGTGTAAGTTCATGGAATAGAAATGTCTTTGCTCCAAGGTTACTCTCAATCCAGACAATATTGTACAGACAGTCTGAAACAGAACAGAGTAAGTACTGGGAGGAAGAAGATTCTGTGAGAAATACCTTCATTGATCTTGTCTGGAAGCTAGCGGTCTAGTGGATTTTTTGGTAGAATGGACCCAGGCCCCAACTGTTTGTTCTTTTTGACAGCTCATACCCATGACATACAAGTTTAAGGCTCATTAGAGTTAATGGTTTATCATCACCTGTACGTGATGAAATGGGGACGGGCAGGTGGTTGTGGATTTTATTTTTGTCTGGAACAGGGTGAAGCTCTTTTCCATAAACTGTTGTCTACAACCTTTTTGGCTGCTATCGAATTTGTCACTGAACTAGTATTGTGACCCTGATTGACCTGGGGTGTGTTCCATTGTGTAATTGTTGTTAGTGGCCAGATGACCAGAGTTAAGCCCCTTTTAGTTTATCATTGAATATAAGATGTTATCAGTGTTGCATTCTCGTAAGCACAACAGCCATTAAACAACTTTGAAATTTGGACCAGTTTAAAGGTTTGCAAATCTGCTTCGGGTAGGTAATCACCTTGCTTTTGCTTTTTGCAAAGTTTCCCACAATTATTTTATTTTTTTAGACAGAAATTGGAACTCAATTTTTGGTATCCAGTTGGTCAAATTTTAATTCTATCTTCTTTGGTCCATGACATTGTTCATTTATCATGGATAGATCTCGGCATGCATTCTGTTATATTCAATGACATGACTGGGAAATTGTTCTTGCTCTGAAAAACCTAAATTTAAACTGAAAGTTTTTTGAGAAAACTTTCAGTAAGAATTGTTTAGCTGATCAAGTGAATATTTTGAAGAAAAACCTGCTATGCAGCAGGTCCTGAAATTAAAAATTGCCATGTGGTGCAGGTTGGAATCCGTTCAGAATATTTAGATCTTTTGTTCAGAATCAATCTGGAAGCTGTACCATGTAGCTCTATTGTTATATTAAAGGCCTACAATGAATTGAAATTGAGGCACCGAAGTGAAACTGTGTAGCTCTTACCACAACTTTAAACAGCATTTTGGGAATGTTCTCTAATAGAGCCACCAGAGAAAAACGGAAATGGCCAGGTTGTTCGCCATTGGCTTTACAAGCTGGAGACCATGTGCTCAGGAAACAGGTTCTTTTCAACCTCTCCCCAACTGGGCTGTGTTTGGTAATAAAATTCCCAGCCACACATGGCCAGATGTGCTAAAGGGTAATTGTCCAACTGTGACTAGAATTTCTCTCACCTCATATGTGTAGATTATATCTGGGGATATTGTAAACTCCATTCCACAAGATGGCTAGGTCTGATAGATTGAGATTTTGTCTGAGCAGCCACCAAGGCCTGCTTCATCTGCTGACTGAATGCATATAGAAAGCGGCTCTGATTTCTAATCCCCTTGTAATTGTATGGATTGGCTGTGAAACACCATTTACAGATGTTTACAGATGTTTCCGGCCCTTTGAGGATGTTTAGAAGGTATTGACATTCTGAATTTCCCGATGTTCTGTCAGTTTTGTGTGGCTGGGCCGTATGCATGACCATGCAGAAGTCCTATTAACAGTAGGTTTTCATTGTACTATTAGTCTACTACCATGCTGTACACACAATCATAAGTTGAGGCGGCTAACAATAAGAAATAGATTCAGGCCTCCTAATTATGTGAAAAAGTAAGAGTTGAAAATGTCCTCCACACTGAAGCTCAGATGATCATTGGATAACACAGTTACAGTACATGATAGACACTCGACAATGTATGCCAAATATTAGCACGATATTGCCAATATTTGGCGTACATTTTCTTGTTTCTTCCTATAACAAGGAACAAATATGTCGGCATAATTTTGCTATCAAAGAATGTACATTGTAGTTGTCTGTCCATCAGAGACTACATATACAACACCAAGTTTGGCACAGATAGTTTATGGATCACTATGTATTTGTGCCATAGCCACTATTTCACAAGCTGATGTATTTTGTGTGTGTTTTTAAATTAAAAGCAATTTTTACCCCTCGGCCATTTTGGCCTCGGGGTATTGTCGTTGCCATGTACGTCCGTCTGTCCGTACGTCCGTTACCGCATTTTAGGCAAAACCTCTTGAGACACAACCCTGAAATTTTCAATACTTATTTATCTAGTGCTAAGTCAGATGCCTATCGAAAGTGGCCCCCCTCGGCCCATACTTTACAGAGTTCTGCCCCTTTACAGATATATGAATTTCTGTTTCTCTCCTATATGCCTGAATGTAACCAGCTATATCTGCAGAACTGTGTTTGGTATAGCTACTATATTTTGGTAACTTATTTACAGGGCTCTCAAGGAGCAAAATGAAGGCGAGTGATTCGTCACTCGCCTGAATTTAAGCTCAGGCGAGTGAGGCGAGTGCTTTTATCGCTCGCCTGAGAAATTCCTGAGGCGAGTGAAATGCTGAAATTACTTCTACAAGTACATTACAGAATATGTGGGTCACATATGCGCGGTTCAGAACGGTGTTGTAGTCTTCTTAATTCGGAACACTGATGTAAGTTCCTCTCCCCATTTTAGGTACGTCGATAGTTCTATCGGCTTTCCTTTCGGATTCGAAATCGTGCAATTTTCCGATAACAGCTTGCTAACCGTGACAAAATTGTCACGAACGAAAACGCACGCGTGCTTGGCACCGGAATTGCGTGAGAGCAATGAAAAGCATGGACTTGATCGTGGGACGAAAGTCAAGTCCGCGTAACAGCGAGAGTAAATCAATATCGGAAACTAAAGTTTAAAACGGAGTGATGTAATGTTAAACAAAATCGGAAACTGTTTAAAACGGCGTGATGCCATGGTGGTTTGAGCCGTGGTGTTTGACGGATTTTATATTTGTGGAAATCATAACCCACGGCTCAAAACGTGTCTGTATGGAAATACAAGGGAGGCAACCAGTCTACCCGTAACGGATCTGTAATTTCGTTCCGATACAGGGTTTTACTTTTTGCACAAACACATGAAGCGGAAATGGCGGGAAGCCTTCCGAAATTGCTGAACAACAAGATCTTTACGAAACCAAGAATTTTACGACAGCTGAAGATGTCATTAAATTTTATTCTGACCTATGAAACGTGCCAATGATGAACAACAAGATATTTTGGAAGCCAAGAACTTGACAGCAACAGCTGAAGATGTCATTAAATTTTATTCTGACCGACGAAAACAGGCGAGTGGTTCACCACTCGCCATGTTCTGATTTCAGGCGAGCAGGAGGCGCGCGCGAGTGATCGCTCGCCTCTCCTTGAGAGCCCTGATTTATATTCTTGTATTCTACAAGCCAACAAAGGATTACTTGCCTCTGCTTATGGAGTTATGCCCCTTTTGAATGTAATAATCTTCGATTTTGTTATCTGTAGTTTAATGTACAAGTTATATCTGCAGATCCATGTTCGGTACAGCTTATTCGTCTCGGTTCTTATTTTACAGTAGTGCTAAGTGGCTCCACTCGGCTCCACTATCGAAAGTGGCTCCACTCGGCCCATACTTTACAGAGTTATGCCCCTTTAGGGAGCGTGTCAAAAGTTTTGACGTTCAAACTAAAAGAATGCGTCAGAAAATGAACAGGTACTCGTTCTTTTTCTCCCAGCAAATGAACGTTCGACAGTCAGAAAATGAACACTACCCCGTCAAAAAAATGAACGTCAGAAAAAGAACATTCTTTTTCGAACATTCAAATTAGTATGGCTTATTGATAGCGGTCAGAATTCACTGAAGGGCTCACATTACGGCTATCGTGTCAACTCTTGTTAGAACGAAAAAAACCCCCAAAAACAGAACACTCGAAAAGGCAGCACTTTTAAGACTTAACTGTATTTATTAGCCGATCGTGCTACCCGCGATGCGCACAAACACTCCACAGTTCCTCGGGAATATTATTCACCCCAGTTCACCGGGCTACGGCCATTTCGCACAGTTTACCAGGCCAACGCGCACTCAGAACACAACAATTCACGTCTGCTAAATCACGCCATGCTGTTGGAACTCTCCTGTCAGAAGAGGTGATTTTCTAAAAGCGGGTCCGAATCCGGAACGCAACGGATCAGTAGTAAACGAACTTATCTCTCCACAGTAGGTATATAACCCACTTCCTCTGAAGAAGTACTTTCGTTCTTTCAAAGTAATTATGGCAAAGATTTGACGTTTATCTACAGGAAATTCAATAAATGTATTTAATATAATAAAAGTGAATCTTTCGTGCATACATTATTCTGGGTAATTATTTACCGGGAATTATAGAACGAGCGACATATAGGAACTAACGCGCGTGTATTATTTTTTGGAAGAAAACAAGATGAACTATATAATATTAAACTTTGACAAAGAAATTTCACCATACTGGTTTGGTTTTATTAAAAGTCCGATGTGACCAAATATCGTAAAGAATGATACAATAATCGGGTGAACAATTTGGTGAATTAAGCTCCTCAAAATGTTCGTAATTTGAAGAAATTTGATAGACGAATAAGGACTTCGCTATGATATCAAACCACACATTATTATATTACGTATTTGTATGACATTTATATAACAAATTTGACAGATGGCATTCGACGGATGTTTATGTTTATCAACTAGATAAATTTAAAATAAGATTGTTTGATTAACCAATAATGTCTTAATCGATATATTGTTATTAGTTTCAGGTTAATGGCACCCTTGCCGTCAAGACGAAAGGCTGCATCAACAGGCGCCTGTCGGGATTTTAGGGTCCATTTCAGGGCCACCCAACGTCAAGATACATTTCCATGAGGACACTAAACGGGTCAATACTTGGAGAATATATTTCATAAAATTTGTGAAATAAAGGATCATGAAATACAGTGTCTTTTTTTTTTTTTGCGTGTGTGGTATTTTATTCACCTCCAGGGGTCGAAAAGTCCGCCTGTCCACCTGTCGTCGACAGGTAATATTTCCTTGTGACAGGTAGAACAAAAAACTACCTGTCGCAAGTGACAGGTAGAAAAAAACTTCTACTAACTGTTTTATCAGTTCCCTAAATCATTACGATGTTCAAGAAATCAAGAAAACACCGAAATTCAACTAAAAAATAAACATAATGTTTCGCCGACATTCGTTCTCCACTTTATTACGATATCTGTGTGAACTGAAGAACATCAAGGGAGGTAAGTTGTCCAAGCAAGTGATCTCTATGACTGTCGGGTCCCCTCGAACGCCCGTTTATTGCTTATATATCTTGGGAAAATTGAGGGTTCCCGATATTGCTAGCTTGTTGTCTACGTCATCATTTCTTTTGTGTTTATGTCCGTGGCGGGAATCACTGGAAGAGACCAGCAATCATATCTCTGAAAAAAAAAAAGATTTCTTTAACTTTTGAAATGGATAATTTCCTCAAACGAAATAATGTGGAGGAAACTAATAAATCGGGCGGCTTGCCAACCAGCCGTGACTGTGCCACTGACACTGGCACTGGCTGATCAGCTGATTGAACTATGACTGTCTGTCACATTGATGATTGACTGAGAGGGAACGGGATTTTCAGCTACATATCGGAGACAATTTTTCTCTGAGAAGTGAAATTTTGCACATTCATCTGAACACGATTTGTGCATTTTTATCCGGAAGTATAGATAGATTTGTTGCTTACGCAAGTCTGTATCCAGGAATTTTTTGCAGGTTCCCATCCCATTCCTAATTCATTATTGAGGGCCCAATTTTCGTTAGTGAATTTCTGCGCAAAGAGCCATGAAATTCAATACTGGTACCCAGCTATGCAATCAGATTGATATTTAGGCTCCCAAAAGCTTTTTCTACGAGTATTTCCTTCAGAAATCCTTTCAAATTGAACAAAAACAGTTTTGGGCGCCCATATGTTTTCCGAAACTAAATTGATGCAGCCCTGTTATGTTTTCATATGGTAACAAGACAAGGACAAGCTGGGGGCAAGTAGTTGACCAATGTCATTGCTGAATTTTAAGATTTTAGATTTCCTTGAAATTGCAGGTCAGAATTTAATGTCAAACACAGAATACAGTATATGTAGGCCTACAGTCATGACAGTGTAGCTGCTGTAGAAAGTGGCACATGTACCAGTAATAAATAGTAGAAAATGATTCTACCTGTCACATGTGACAGGTGGAGATTTTCAAACATTTCGACCCCTGACCTCATATATATGTAATAAATGGGATATATTTTTAAATATTCCCGTACTATTGCGACCTGTTCATGTTGGCTCAATGGCTTTGTTCGTCGCACCACAAAAGGTACCTATACCTACCTGCATCAGTCTATCGATATAAATAAATGTCTAATGCGAAGGTAAGTTATTGTTTTCTATTTATCGAGGAACAGCTCACTGGACTCCATTTCCTGCTGGAATAAGCTCATCTAATTTATCAACAATTATCGGTACGCCGTCTAGTAAACTGTTCAACAAAGGTCTGTTATTACAGGGATATCCATGATTATTATCATTGTCTCCTACAAATCCTTTCTCAGGTCATTCCTGATTACAAAACAATTGATATTTAGTCTTTTTGAGAAGTATGTGTGTATATTTATATCGGTACCATGAAATGTTACCGTCCACGTGTATATTTTCCCGCCAAAACAAAAAAACACGGGGTCAATATCCGGGTACCATGTCTTCGTGCCAAATGGATATGCGTAAATGGTTCTCGTTTTCAACATAAGATTGCCGGTTTTAGCACGTATGTACCTCTTGCATGGACAATTCAAATACATGTACACATTAAAACAAGTCTGGTCAACGATAATTGCCATAATCATTTCCTGGCATAGAACATTTAATATCAACGACAGCCATCAAATACTGCGGAGGAAAATATAGCTTGAATGTTTACTGGGAGGAGGGGGTCGCTCAATCGTTTATTTTGCAACAACGAATATCCAACCATCCTCTTTTCTCATTTCATAAAATGAACTGTAGCGACTCCTGTCTTGATTTTTCTCCACGTCAATATCAGGTCACAGAAGATTTAATTAGAATCAACGACAGGCATCAAATACTGGAGAGGAAAATACAGCTCGAATGTTCATGGTGCAGTTTTACTCTGATTTATTTTTCAAACACACTTCTTTTCTCCTTTCCTATTCTTCGCCCGTGTTTCTTCTCCAAATTCAGGTGTACTATAAGGTAAGTGCCTGCGGTGATGATGAAATAATGTAGGGTAAGTGCGAACGATGAAAGATGAACTGGTAGTGGCCAACCTCAAGGAATTCCCAAATGGAGAGAATTTGGAATGCCATTACGAAACAGGTGTGTGGATTACGGACCTTTGGAAACTCTCAATAGACGACGGCTACCCAATGAATGGCGAATCAGAAGCATTTAATCATGGGGTATACTTTTCTGTTGTTTTAAATCTATTACTATTATCAAATAAATATCGTCGAATATGAAATTCTCTCCTCGTAAATAAAAACTACAGAAAAATAAGAACCTTAGAAAAACCATTGAATGTCCGACATCTGCAGGGATGAGATTGTATATCCAATATATATATCTGATGAGCGTAATTATCGACAATAGCGCCACTGACGATATCGTCAATCAGTGAACGAGCAGGTGCACTTTTTCCTTTACGTTCTCAGTTGACTGTCGAAGTAAATTAGATAGTATTCCACGAGTTTTCGGGATCAAGGTCGTGGGGCTGGAGTCACGGTTTATGCTTGACAGAGCCAAAGCTATGTGGGTTGACGGAGGCCAATCTCCATAGACTTACAGAGTCGCAGCTCCGTGGACAGAAATCCAGATTGTAATTACAAAAAAAACCCCAAATAGATGGAAGGCTTTTACTGCCGATCATTAAATATGATTGGTCTCTTGATGGGGCTAATCATGATTATTTGCCATTTTAATGTGCATATGAAAGAGGCTTGAACTACAATTTTGAGTTTCGTCAACAATAACATACTCGGATTATACCATCTTGCTGTAAATGACATTATTCTCAAATGCTGCAGATTATCATTCTAATTTGCCCAACCTTGGTGTTATGGACTTACAAACTCTCAACATCCATGGCTGTCTTCACAAGTACCGGGAATGGGAGAAGATTCCAAGCTGTCATCTGTCGCTGACCACCAAGAATGATATACATTTAATACTTACCTTAATTCATAGACCGTATAGTTGAACGAATGCATGCAGTTAGTAAAATATTTGCAGGAAATATAAAAGGGTAAAATTAGATTTCGCTATGCCATGCAGTAACATAATCTCGGAAATACTAAAATTGTAACTCAAACAACAATAAAATTCAATTGAAACAAGAAACATAACATCGGCAACGCGTCTCTCGTTATAGTGTCTGAAATAATAAAAAAAATAGGCATGAGATTAGTTCGGCTTTATTCCTAAATAAATGCATAATATTGAAAATTTGTCTAAATGGGAAAATAAACGTGTGCGAGATAACTTTACCGACAGCACAGATAAATATATATTCTGAAAATTATTCAACAATATTGAATGATAGCCTAACTTTTTCTTTACATCGTATCACCCAATCTTATAGACAGGTTTACAGTCGCCTACGTGACAGATCATATCGCGGGATGCAAATAAAATACAGATCTAGAGGTGGAGAAATATATCACCCTTTTTTTCAAGAGAAAACCGAAATGTTAAATTGAAACCGGAGGGTTTCTATGTTGCTTTGGAAGTAACGCGGACCTGTGAGAAAGCATTTTTTCGTGCAGACTTCACGAAAGATATCTTTAAAGATTTCTTTCAAAATTTGATTTAAAGTTTTTCACCAGCAAGAGGCAATTGAAAGGGGTTTGAAATTGAAATTAACGTTGCAGTATTATGGGTTTGTGTGTAAATGTGTGGCCCCTGTTCGTCCTGTAAATTTCACATACCCTCATTCAAACTTGTTCTACAATGTATCTTGGCTTTGATTGCTTTTCCAGGTGGCGACAAAACACTGAAGCCATGACGGGGACAAGTAGGCCCCTAACAGAGAAACAGTTCTATCATTGTCCTTCCATATATCATCCGTTTATTGAACAAAATCGCAGACATCGGACACACCACTCTAGGTTTTACAGAATGCACTGAATACATGTATATAAACAATGCAAAGCACATGGCAAGTTACAATAAATTCTATAACACGGGAAGGCCGCGCTGCGGGGAAGTAGATTTGACCCGGCGCATTTTATAATAGTAACATCGGTTTCTGTATGTTGTTCATTTCTGCTCGCGAAAATGAACATGCGAAAACGAACGTGCAAAAATGAACGTCAGAGTGCATTCAAAAATGAACGTTCTAGTGTTCATTTTCTGACGCTGCTCTGTAAAATGAACGACCTGACGCATGCGGATATGAACGACCTCCTGTTCAAAAATGAACACGTTCGCGTCAAAACTTTTGACACGCTCCCTTACTGATACATTAATTTATATTTCTGTCCTATATGCCTGAATGTAACCAACTATATCTGCAGAATTGTGTTCGGTATAGCTACTATATTTTGGAAACTTATTTATATTGTTGTATTCTACAAGTCAACAAAGGATTACTCGCTTATGGAGTTATGCCCCTTTTGGATATGATAATCTCCGATTTTGTTATCTGTAGCTGAAAGTACAAGTTATAGTCGCAGATCCGTGTTCGGTTCAGCTTATTCCTCTCCGTTATTATTTTACAGAGTGCTAAGTCAGACGCCTATCGAAAGTGGCTCCCCTCGACCCATATTTTACAGAGTTATGCCCCTTTACAGATATATAATTTTTCTGTTTCTGTCCTATATGCCTGAATGTAACCAACTACCGGTATATCTTGATCATCCCACATAGAACTATGTCTTCCCCAATTCACACTACACATGGGTCTCAATCACTTGGGGAAAGCCGAGGGGTTTTGATTAGATCAATCTCATGTTTTAACTTACATACATGTATCAATTAATTCAGCAATGAAGTCCTATTTGGACAACTTTTACTGTAGTGTAGTAAGATTTGTTAGAATATATATTCACAATAAGGAGATGTAACAGTTTTAATTTCATAGAAGATTGAGGATTTAGAGCCGTAGGTCCCTGAAATTTATCAATGTTTAATGAGATAACAGGACCGGAGATAAACTGGCAATTACAACAATGGGAAAGCATCAAAGAGAGAGACATCCACTGACCATGTACCATTGACTCCTTATTCCTGGGTGCACATGGGTAACTTTGGTCATAAACATCTGAAGAAGATTAATGTCTTGTGTGACCAATTTCTGTGCTTGAGACCAGCAACAAAATATTGGTGACAAAAATCTTCCACTCAAAGATGGGTATCACTTTTGTGCAGGTATACTATGAGTACATGGGCATTTTCTTCTGCAGTTGCTGGAAAAACTAGTTCGACCAATCAGCACTGGAGTAGCTAGGGATCGTGTGTCGGCACTCGTTTTGTAGTGGTCTTGAAAACAGCAACACGTCGGTCATCATCACGAAAAGCATGGTCTATTTTTACACTGATCATGGTTAACTGGTCAAGCTCACATCCTAATGGCAGAGAGCCTGTACCAAAACAATTAAACATTCATGAGCGAGGCTTTAGATTGTAACCCCCTTGATACAATGTTAAACATTGTGCCCAAGTAGGATGCGTCCAAATCAGAGTGCGAAAAAAAAGAATAAATATTTTTCTTCTTTGAGAATCAATGTTCAGTTATGTTCATGGAGATAATCCTCATCATTAAAAGTCATATTTGAATTAAAGTCTGCCATACCTATTTTGTCAGAATTTGGGGACTTCAAAGTGATCAGTTCCTGTCACTGTACTTGGAAGTACAATAGCTTAGAAATATAGATGTATTATTGTACATGTAGAATCGGCTCTCTGGTGATAAAATCTGCGGTTGATTAATGTACATGTGGAGAACCAGAAATAATTTGTATATTTACAATGATGAAATTTCAGAAAACATTTGGCTACAAGAGCCTAAATCATATACATGGTACTAGTATTTAGTTGAACCAGTATAATTGTGAAATATTCAATAGAATCATGCAAGCTGGTGTTGTCTTTAGCAACCTGAGAAGAAAATTGCTCTTCAAAACGTGTTGGCTCAATCAGACATGATAAAAAGAGAGCAGACCTAAGCGATATGTTGTGAAGCGTATCCGATGAAGAAATCAGCCGTGAGGTGTAGTTGCCAGATTGCTGGTTAGACTATTAGAAGCCAGTGGTAAATCATGCTATTAATATGAGTAATTACTTTTCTATCCCATATTTTGAGCATAATTGCTTTTTGCTTGCCTCCGGGTTGACTCGGTATTCATAAACCTAGGCCCAAAGTCCCTAATGGGGAGTTGATGTGGAAATAGCTCCCTGGACATTATTGGCATTGTGAAAGAATCTACTAGGACTGAACTCATTGGCTCTCTGATGACTTAAACCTCTCTGATGTGCCATACATTATGTAATCTGAACCATTCTAAGATATGGCCTGCTAAGTAAGTCATTTTAACCATTCTAGGATGTGACCTACTCACATGACTCAGATGTGTCAATCTGAACCATTCAAAGATGTGACCTACTGATTGATCAATCTCAACCATTCTAAGATATGACCTACTGATGTGTCAATCTCAACTATTCTAACACATTACCACCTGATGTGTCGATCTGAGTCACTCTAGATGTGACCTGCTGATATGAGATATGAGCTGCTGCTATGTCAATTTAAACCATTCCAATACATGACCCACTTTTGTGTCCATCTGAACCATTCTAAGATATGGCCTGCCGATGTGTCGATCTGAACTTTTCTAAGACGTGGCCTGTGGATACATGTATGTCAATCTGAACCATTCTAAACGATAACGATAGTGATTTTAATCCACCTCTAGTGAGGTTATGTGATATATTTTTACAGTATGTTGATTCTTACGCATACTTTGGTCATGTCATTTCTCACGATCTTAACGACAGTGATATTGAATGTCAGAAGAGAAAGCTTTGTGTTCGTGCTAATGTCCTGTTGAGAAAGTTCCATGCCTGTACAAAGGAGGTGAAGAAAGCATTGCTTCTCTCCTATTGTAATGTCTATTGTTGTCAACTTTGGCGTACATATGCCAAGAAAGTCTTCAGCAGCCTGGAAGAGACAACAATTCGTTTAGATGCTTTTTAAATTACAGACGAGATACATACATGTATGTTCGTGATTAACAGAGTTCCCTCATTTGGAGAACTGTTAAGAAAGTTCCCTCATTTGGAGAACTGTTAAGAAAGTTCCCTCATTTGGAGAACTGTTAAGAAAGTTCCCTCATTTGGAGAACTGTTAAGAAAGTTCCCTCATTTGGAGAACTGTTAAGAAAGTTCCCTCATTCGAAGAACTGTTAAGAAAGTTCCCTCATTTGGAGAACTGTTAAGAAAGTTCCCTCATTTGGAGAACTGTTAAGAAAGTTCCCTCATTTGGAGAACTGTTAAGAAAGTTCCCTCATTTGGAGAACTGTTAAGAAAGTTCCCTCATTCGAAGAACTGTTAAGAAAGTTCCCTCATTTGGAGAATTGTTAAGAGAAGTTCCCTCATTTGGAGAACTGTTAAGAAAGTTCCCTCATTTGGAGAACTGTTAAGAAAGTTCCCTCATTTGGAGAACCAGAAAGTTCATTTGGAGAACTGTTAAGAAAGTTCCCTCATTCGAAGAACTGTTAAGAAGTTCCCTCATTTGGAGAACTGTTAAAAGTTCCCTCATTTGGAGAACTGTTAAGAAAGTTCCCTCATTTGGAGAACTGTTAAGAAAGTTCCCTCATTCGAAGAACTGTTAAGAAAGTTCCCTCATTTGGAGAACTGTTAAGAAAGTTCCCTCATTTGGAGAACTGTTAAGAAAGTTCCCTCATTCGAAGAACTGTTGAGAAAGTTCCCTCATTCGGAGAACTGTTGAGTGAGTTCCCTCATTTGGAGAACTGTTGAGAGAGTTCCCTCATTCAGAGAACTGTTGAGAGAGTTTCCTCATTCAGAGAATTGTTGAGAGTTCCCTCATTTGAGAACTGTTAAGAGAGTTCCCTCATTCGGAGAACTGTTGAGAGAGTTCCCTCATTCGGAGTACTGTTGAGAAAATCTGTAGGCCTATATAGTCTCAGGAAACGAATTGAAAATAGTGACAACTCCATAATATGTGAACTACTTCACTGTGATCAAGGTATAGTGTCTACTCCTATCCAGATGGGAAGAAATGTTATTTCTGTAAATACGACGACTTCACTAACCCCAGCAGGAAGTGGTATTCCTGCATACAAATTCTTGTTACTTTGTACAAATATGGACCGGAGTGTGAAATAAAATTATTATTATTATTATAATATAAACTACATGTATTGAAAACCTCTTTAGATTGAGCCACCAGGACTCTCAAACAGAAGTAATCAGAAGGCTAAAGTGTTCCTTAACCAGATCCAGGCTCTTTAATTGGTCCCTAGGCCGAAGGATTCGCTTCATGCTAAGGTATGTTCTGATATCTATTTAAACACCAATATTTTGTGCTTATATTTCTGAATGGACTTGTGTATCTAATTGACTGACAAAAGGCCTTTACTGTATGCGTGAATGTATCCTCATTGATGAACAAACTGACATTAATATAATCTGCATTTAAGACAATGTTGAAAATTGCCGGGGTGAAGTTTAATGCACACTTGCTACATGTATGGCATTCACCTCGGCAGCTAATTGAGGGGACTGCAAACATACATATGTATATCCTCTCAATCTGACATGCAGGCGCATTGTTATATCAGATTGCCTACAGATCCACATGACACCACATGGACCGATGGACAGCAAAACAGTTTGCTCGGCTTGCATCCGGTCCGAGTTTTGACTGACAGAGACCTCGTGTTAAACTAATATACGAGGATTGGAGTGGTTCAAAGCTTGTCAGGCCAATTATACAGCCATCCTTTTCAAGGCCAGGAACGATGGGCCGGAAATGAAAAGACCCCAAACAATTACAGAGACACTACAATTGGCCAGGAGCTCTCAAGCCGACCGGTCGTGTATGAGTTGTCCAGAAATCCGCCCATTCTCCTTGGCACTACATGACCTGACTGCTGATCAGATCCATAACAAGCTTTCATCAACTGTTTGGAAGGGTTGAAAGCTGTATGTTGTCCAGTCAATGATGTGTTTCCATGGGCAGCAGTTTCCTGTTTGTGTGGTTAATTTTGGGATCTGTGTATGGTTCATGTACATGTACAATATCTGCTCCTCTGACACTGTTGTTGTTTTAATTTTATTTTCATGTTCCAAACTGGACATATTATTCAATCTACATGTACTATGTTGTGTAATTTCATTGGACTCATTTGGTGGGGAGAACTATATGAAGTATATACATGTATCTTGCTATGAGAACATGTCTTAGGGATAACAAAGTAAAATCAAAATAAATGCTCTGGTACATCACATACAGATATTGTGTCTGTTCAGATATGGGTTTATTAAAGGGCTGGTTGGAATAATAGATTCCTGGAGACAGATCGCTGCTGTGTATAATTATTGCAGGTGTGACAGTGTTTCTTTTCAAAGGTTTGAGACCAATGTCCACCCTCACACTCTGAGATACATCATACTTTCTCATCAACAGACTTATTTGTGTGCATGAAAACAAACCTGTCAAGGTTCCATTATGTGGTACTTTACAAAAAAAACCAAAACAATCCCAAGGATTCCACACATCGTCATATGTGATGGGTCAGAATAAAGGAAAACTGCCCACATTCAAACACCTACAACTCTTTGAACTGCAGGCCCATGGGGCTTCCGGGCACACCCCAGGTCATGGGAAAACTTAAGGGCCTCCGCTCCTCAGACAGCTTGTCATAAGATGCGAACTGCGGCACCCGTCGGTTTTCCAGGTTTAAGAGGAATAGGACCCAAATGTTGCGATATGACTGAAATATTGTTTAGAGTGGCATTAAATCATATTCACTAACTCCTTGAACTGCAAATCAGCTACTGCTTGGTCCGTCTGTCGCAGTCTGAGTATCCCAGCTATGAGGAAATATTTTTA
Source organism: Hanleya hanleyi (assembly GCA_036873755.1). Taxonomy (NCBI): domain Eukaryota; kingdom Metazoa; phylum Mollusca; class Polyplacophora; order Lepidopleurida; family Hanleyidae; genus Hanleya; species Hanleya hanleyi. Next base: position 149,289 of record JAVTVY010052235.1, on the reverse strand, counting down.
ACATGAATGTGGTAAATTTATGTGTTCTATGACAGTGAACCACCTATATAAATGAGGCTACGGTAGTAATGAATGAAGACTTTCTGCCAGTTTACCAGTGGAAATTTTACCTAACATATACATGTACATAAAGCATGGGGAGAAATGAGACCAGGGCTTGTGTTTTGAGGCGAGTGATTGTATCCTTTAACCTTAATCACTCGCCTCAAAACACAAGCCCTGGAGACTGGAATAACTCAGCACAAACCATAGTCACAAACTGACAGCACACACCATACAGACTCAGTCACAAACTGCCAGCACAGACCTGTCACAAACTGTCAGCACACACCAGACAGTCACAATTGCAAACTGCCATCACAGACCATACACTCACAAACTCCCAGCACAGACCATACAGTCACAAACTCCCAGCACAGACAGTCACAAATTGCTGCCAGCACAGCAAACCAGGCAGTGTCAGCTGCATGTCCAGGCATCTCCACTGCCACCACAGACCAGGCAGTCACAGCTACTTGGCCAGGCATGACCACGCACTGCCAGCACAGATCACCAGGCAGTCACAGCTGCAGGACGGGGCATCTCCAGTGCCATCACAGACCAGGCAGTCACAGCTGCATGGCCAGGCGTGAGAAGAATTTGTCCATGAACACACCCACGTTCCTGGCGTGTTTCAACCCGACATCTGCCTGATAATGCAATAGATGCACCCAGTAGATGCGTTAAGTACGCTCAGAGCAGTGTTTCGGATATTTTCGGGTTATATCTATGATATATCCCAGGCATATCCTCATCAGGGGAGGCCTTAAAAAAATCGAAATCTTAGTGATTTCAAAGTAATCGTATGTAAGCATCAGCTTTACATATGATATCTGCCTCTCGTTGAGAGAAGGCGCTGTCGGGCGGCGTTAGGTCTAGCTGTAAATCAGACATGTGTACCATCTCAGTGACTCCAGAGCAAATGGAAGGCGCAAAACTGACTTATGCCAGGTAGCTGAACCAGGCGCAGCTGATTGGCTCAGCTAATTAGCCCTGATTGGTTCGTTTAACGCCGTCACGATTGGATGATTTTGGCGCAAACGGGGAAACTGCGTGTACGGCAGAATCCTCCAAGCTCACGTATATTTCAATACATGCGCAATACCAGGCAGTCATAGCTGCATGGCCAGGCATTTCCCGTCAGCACACAGACCAGGCTATCATACCTGCCTGACCAAGCATCTCCACTGTCAGTGCACAGACCAGGCAGTCACAGCTGCATGACCAGGTGTGACCTCAAATTGCCAGCACAGACCAGGCAGTCACAGCTGCATGACCAGGTGTGACCTCAAATTGCCAGCACAGACCAGGCAGTCATAGCTGCATGGCCAGGCATTTCCCCTGTCAGCACACAGACCAGGCTATCATACCTGCCTGACCAAGCATCTCCACTGTCAGTGCACAGACCAGGCAGTCACAGCTGCATGACCAGATGTGACCACAAATTGCCAGCACAGACCAAGCCCTCAGCTCATCACCAGGCGTGTTCATTGCCCTTCATTCAATAACAGGTTATTCCATTTATGGACTATGAGTATGTAAGATGATGATACACATGGAGTGACCTGTCTTGGGCTTCTTTCTTGAACTGCAGTGATAAGGACATCACTGTTTGTGAATTGAGAACATGAGATGATTGATACGGTGTGCCCCCATATTGATTGATACCACAAATTACAAAGCGATCAAACCGCCCCCGGGGCAGTATATGAAGCCATCATTTCTTGATAGAATGCCGAACTAGTTAAAACTCCTTATGTCCGGGGGATGCTTAAAATTGAAGCTGTCCGCAAAACTGAAATCCCGAATGGAAGATAAATTGCTTTTGTAATTGGCATCTGGAGGCCAATTGTGGACCTCCAGTTTGCCATTAATTCACCCTTCCGAAGACCAGACTCCATTTGTTATTTCGCAATTCCCGTCCAGCATGTTTGTCACTCGCCACATTGTGTGCTAATTGTGTGCAAGAAGGCTTCCTTAGGATTGTGAATAAAACAGTATCATTAGAATTTTGTGAGTCGCATTCGACAGTAGCAGATTCAGCCCTCATTAGAACGACCACATTTGTTCCAGGTAAATTTGTCATTATACTAAATTTGCTGTTATACAGAAAGAGGTTAAAAATTAATCACCTATGCATGTACCAGTACCCTTATGGTAACCTTAGCTTTTTCTGTATTTTGCAGGAGCTTAATTCTTTCATATTGTGCATAATTTTATATTGGTGGAAAGTGTCACAGCCTACTACTAATAAGGCTTTCACTTCATTTTTGTGCTTCATGCTTGCACTTCTCAGAATTCAACATTTACACACAAGTCCAGGCACTGTACATGCAATGTCATCATCTTCAGGCATAGGCTTTTCAGCATTTTCCAAAATACTCTGTAACAACACCACCACTCACTTCACTAATGCCTTTACCCCATCTGGCCTGGGCGATTTGGGGTGTACTGCAGCCTTGGGGGGGGGGGGGCCCCATATATTTTCGCTATCGCTAAGGCTAGAGGGCTGAAATGTACCACACTATATCTTTGGGTCAAGCTCTACAAGAAAATGTAAACAAATCCAAGATGGCCACCATGATTATGTCACTGTGATGTAATTTTCAAAGAGCATTTTTGGAAGATTTTTCGTTCAAAATCTTCGAATTTTTTATTTTTGTTTTTTCTTCGCAAAAACTGCATGATAAATTAGTAAATAATAATCTGATATGAAATGAAATAAGTTTTACCCACTTTTCCGTACAGAAAAGCAAAAATTTTGAAGAAATCTGACGAAAACATCACTTTTTCTGGTACCTACATGGCCGCCATTTTGAATTTACCCATGATCCTCTGCTTGTGAGGTTACGCAAATAGGCTCAAAATGACCCCTATATGATAAACTATAATGTCACAAAGTTTCAGCTCTCCATTTTTTGGCGTTCTGGAGATACCGCAGAAAGTTTGGTTGGGGGGCAATTTGGCCCCCTCCCCCAGGCCTGGGAGGGTTAATGGGGGGGAAGGGAGAGAGGGGAAACAAATCGGGGTTGTTTTTTGGTGATGCTAAGACATATGGTTTCAGTAAATGCGTAGAATCGCGTTGAATCAGCTGAATTTTTTCGTAATTTTTGAAGAAATATAGCGAAAACATAACTTTTCTGGTACCCCCACATGGCCGCCATTTTGAATTTACCCATGATCCTCTGCTCGTGGGGTCATGCAAATAGGCTCAAAATGACCCCAATATGATATTCTAAAAAGTCACAGAGTTTCAGCTCTCAATTTTGTGTCATTCCAGAGATACGAGCAAAAAACCAACGGGGGGTGGAAAGTGCCCCCCCCCCATTCCCGGCCAGATAGGGTTAAATGTCTTCGGCAAACTTGTAAGTGGATGTATTCTTTTAAATGTGTTCATCAATATACATTGTAATTACCAGATTGCCTCTGATTAACTCTGTAGGAATATTAGGCAGATGTTATTACCTACGAACCCCATTTGCATTAATCTTCATGGGGGCATTCCATCATAATTCATATCTTTTCTGATAATGCCCTATACGATGACTATGCAAAGTAGTTTGACGTGGGTTATACTTAGTCTTGGATACTATGGCCAGATTTTTTTATTCTCTTGGTTTACGGATCCGCCGACCCCAAAAAACGGATTTCCTGAAAAAAATAAAATAAATCCAAATGGTCCTTTTTTTTTCTCCGCCGACTCGATTTTCCCGACAATGAGAAAAAAACAACCCGGAAAACCCTGTTACAAAATTCTGTGATGAACTGCTCTCCGCGAGGGAAGACAACTCTTCCGGCACTTGGCGTGCTATCCTAAATACTCCCCGCAAAGTGTTATCGCCATTCTGTGCACAAATGTATAGCTTTCTGGGCATCCCAGTGCTTGGAGAGTGCCTTGACGTATGCGGGAGCATGAAATATGGTGGGAGTTAATGGAGTTTTCCTGCATTTGTCGATCGACAACGGGAGTGACACCTTTCATTGGTGTGTCAGAGCCAATCCAGATGAAACGATTGGAAATATCATAGCCGAACACTGTGACAGTTTGATGGTAATGGAGATCAGGACGTCTCTCTGAAACTGCCAATTTCGGAGACGAAAGCATGACCCCTTCATGATATTCCAGCGAAGATTCTGCAGTCGGTATGTGTTTGTGCGAGCCCACAAGGAGACTGCGAAAAACCCCGTCCACGCAAATAAAAATGTCTTTGATATTCTTAGGAGTGCACAGAAGTGATACAATCGTCCCCTGAAGTCCAGGTTTGTATAGATCAGAAAGTTATCAAAGCGGGATGTTATCAAAACGGTCAAATATTCGAATAGTATATATTTCGACTAAATTGAATTTTCAATGATAAACCGGTAACCTAAAAGTGTTCTGCGCGAATTTTTCGAACCCTATTCAATCATCAATAGTAATATGTGATATGAATTTCAAATATTCAAGACATTTTCAAAGTGGCATATACAAATTTATACAAGGCTAGTTCAGTTTTATGATTTTTAACCTCAACCCTTGGGCATAGGGATATTGTCTTTGTTAAGTACGTCTGTCCACCTGTCTAATATTAACCGGTCTGGTCTGGCCTAGTCTATGACAGGTAAACTATTCTGTTTTGATTGTAAATATTATTCCAGTGACAGTGTCATGTGAACGTTTCAGAAATAAAATAAGAGAGAGATTCCATCCAACAATTCACTTTCCATCTCGTTTTCTTGTTTTATGGGTTAACAGTGCAAGCTTTTATCACTGATCAGACATTCAGCAGGCAGCTGTCCTGCATACTAGATACCGGCCATGATTTTACTTCAACATTTGAAAATCTAATTTTGTTGTGCTAATTTTGTTTTGGGAGATTTTTTTTTTTTTTTTTTTTTTTCCGACCGACCGACCCAAATTTTTGGGGCCTTCAATCCGTAAACCAAGAAATAAAAAAAAACTGGCCTAAAGGCATTGCTTCACATATCTTGGTTGTATCAGCACACTGGTTGACATGGCATTCTATGGATATTGTGTCGTGCATGTGCCTGTCAGATTTTTTTCAAGACTCTCCATTTTTTTTCCAATACATTCTTTGGAAGTAGATGACAATCCAGTCTCCAGGGAATCCAAAAAGGTGGAGGGAGGGAGGGGGGTTAAATCTTTTCAATTGCTATGTACACTGTATTGCTCATCCATCAAACAGCTCACTGCCATTGGGAGGTTTGGAGGTGTGCTCATTTGGAAGATTTTCTAGGCCACTTTCATACATTTTGATGTAATTTAGAGCATTTCTGAGCAATGAAATGAAGTCTGTTGAATACATGTATGTTAGAAAAGGGAATTTCACAGGCAAATGGCATTCACACATCAAGAACCTCCCCTTTATTCGCAGGTTTAATAAATATGCATGTACATTGTATTGGTACCTGTTTCGATGTGCATGTAGCACATTTCATTTAAGACAACTCTATAGATGTCTCGCACTCTTAATTATTGATCCAATCATAGATAAATAGCTGTGGAAACAACACATGTGCATAGCAGCATCTTATATTAAAACATTACATGTTTAGCTGAACACCCTCATCATCTGGGAAGTTTGAGTCGGTTCCGCTGCCTGCTCAAAAGCATCATGCATGCAAGTCAACATACAAAAGTACATGAATATCTGCCTAAGTTGGCCTATCAATGTCATAGCTTATCTTTACACTTTAATATCTTGAGCTTATTGGCAAAACCTTGGTGAGAATGAATCAGTCTTAAATTCTGAGGTGATGTATGTAAATTACGAATGTCAAAGCACAGATTCGTCAATCACAAATGTGCATATTGTCTTCAGGACCTTATTTTTATTAGACGGTCCCTTTCCCGAATATATTGTACCTGCTATGTGTACTCATTGACCTACCTTCAATTGACTTAAATGTATTCTTGTATTATTTTGTGTCGCCAATATGGATTAGATGTTGGATCGCAAGTGATACGATTTACAACAAAAATGCATGAATGATTGCGATTAATCATTTATTCATGACAATGAGCAAATTATTGTTTACATATAAAGTCAAATATACACTTGATGACCCCTAGAAATGTAATGTATGGTCACTGGGGCTGACAACCACCCAACAATGCTTCAAACTCTTCAGGCACAAGTATCCTGTACACAAATAAGATGGTGATTGCTTTTACTCTCCCAGGTTTAACAAACAACAAACCTTTCTCAGAAATCTGCTTGTAGATTCTAATACGAAGCTGCGCATCAAAAAACCCCTCGGCTCTGGGTACATTCATAATGCATTCAATTTGAACCAAGATGTCAGGAACACCAAGCAGTCAAGTGACAAATATACAGATTATCAAAAATTTTGCAATTAGAAATGATCCCTAAGATTTCCGTCCAATCAGAGAAACCGGTATTCATTACATACATTTCTTGACGCATCAATGATGTATACCAAATTTTACAACGAGCATTTGAATGCTATCAGAGATAGAGATCATTAATGATTTCGCATAAATGAAAGATGGCCGCCCATCCTTCCCGCCACTCAGAGGAACTGATGTGGTTATTCATTGAAAGTCTCTTGATACATTGATGCTGTATACCAAGTTTCGTATAGAACACTGAAATGGTATCAGAGATATACATCATTAAAGATTTTGCATAAATTAAAGATGGCCACCAAGGTTTCCACCCAATCAGGGATACCAGAACAGTCATTTATCGTAAGTCTCTTGATGCATCGATGATGTATACCAAATTTTACATCAAGCACTTGAACGGTATCAGAGAACGAGATCATTAATGATTTTGCATAAATTAAAGATGGCCGCCCATCCTTCCCCCCACTCAGAGGAACTGATGTGATTATTCATTGCAAGTCAGTTGTTACATCGATGCTGTATACCAAATTTGGTATAGAACACTTAAATTGGATCAGAGATATATATCATTAAAGTTTTTGCATAAATTAAAGATGGCCGCCAAGGTGTTCGGTCAATCAGATCTCGATGCAAAGTATCTAGATGTATCGATGATGTATACCAACTTTCATATAAAACAACTGAATGGTAACAGAGATATGTATCATTATCGATTTCGCATAAATTAAAGATGGCCTCCAGGATTTCCAGCCAATCAGAAAAGCCGCTTTGGTAATTCATTGAAAGTTGCTTGATGTATCGATGATGTATACCAACTTTCGTATTGAACAGTTCAATGGTTTCCGAGATATGGATCATTATCCATTTCGCATAAAGATGGCCGACAAAGTTTTCACCCAATCAGGTCCCAATTAAATAGGCTTCTGGTCCTTGACTAGGTAAATAAGCATACCAAATTTAGAATTCTTCAGTGGAACCGTTCTCCGGCTATCTCGCTCACGTACAGACGTACGGACAGACGGACGTACAAGACGACGACAATACCCCATGGCCAAAATTGGCCGAGGGGTAAAAATGAATGTCCTTATAACAATGTGCAACTGTATTTTGATATCCATTCCACATGAGGTGACAAATACATACATGATGTATGTCTGATATATATCTACCAGAAGTTGACCAACACCATACCTATAACTGTACCTGTACCATTTTGAGTAGAAATCATCCTGAAAATCATCATCTTATTGTACCAACTCTTGTCAATTTGTTCACAGGTCATGCCTTTTTTATGTGGTCTTGATCGAAATAAAAGTCCACATGTAGACTTTGTCATCATGGTTATTGACTGGTCTCCTAATAAATCACTCTGACTGATGGCTTAAAGGTTAAAACGGCAAGGCCTTCATTTCTTAGGGATGCACAGTTCTGTTAAATATTATCTATTACGGAAGCCGAGGGTCACTACCAGTCCTCCTGAGTTATTTGTTAGAGTTGTCTAAGTGGTGTACATGTACCTGTCTATAATAATCATTGGCCCGATTTCTTTTTGCTCGCTATGTCTGTAATAGGATCGCAAATCAGCTTTCTCCGACTCTACATTTGACGACTTGTGACTCGCTGGCTGCATCCATGTGACCGTCTTTACTCTGTGATCAGATATAGATCTCTCTGATTTGATGGCTTCCCTCCTATTGTGAAATTTAATCAGATTTCCTAGAACAGACTGATCTTCTGTATTGATGAAACCAACTTGAAAAAGTAAGAATGTCCGGAGAAGGAAAATCCCGCCAGATAATCCGATTGACTGTTGACATATTACTCTGTCTGCACTGGTCTGTCCGTCTGGATACAACAGAGACTTCATTTTGTTGATTGAGGAAGAGCTACTGTCAAACAAACCCCAGTAGGTTTACCAGATCTGCACAAATCCTGTCTAATGGCAAAAACCACAGAGGGTTGGTGAATGGATGTTTACACTTGTACTTGTTAAACCATGGAGGGTTGATGAATGGATCTTTACATATAACCACAGAAGGTTGGTGAATGGATGTTTACATGTAACCATTGAGGGTTGATGAATGGATCTTTACGTGTAACCACAGAGGGTTGATGAATGGATGTTTACTTGTATAACCGCGGAGGGTTGATGAATGAATCTTTACATATAACCATTGAGGGTTGGTGAATGGATATTTACATACATGTATAACCACAGATGGTTGATGAATGGATCTTTACATATAACCACAGATGGTTGATGAATGGATCTTTACATGTAACCACAGAGGGTTGATGAATGGATGTTTATTTGTATAACCACAGAGGTTTGATGAATTGGATCTTTACATATAACCATTGAGGGTTGGTGAATGCGTCTTTACATATAACGACAGGATTAATGAATACATGTAGCTAGATGTTTACATATAACCACAGAGGGTGGATAAATGGATGTTTACTTATGTAACCACGGAGGGTTGATAAATGGATGTTTACATATAACCATTGAGGGTTGATGAATGTGTCTTTTACATATACCCATAGAGGGTTGGTGAATGGATCTTTCCATATAACCACAGATGGTTGTTGAATGGATCTTTACATATAACCACAGAGGGTTGATGAATGGATCTTTACATAAACCACAGAGGGTTGATGAATGGATATTTACATATAACCATAGAGGGTTGGTGAATGGATCTTTACATCTAACCACAGAGGGTTGATGAATGGATCTTCACATGTAACCATTGAGGGTTGGTAATGACAAAGGGTTGATGAATGGATCTTTACATAAACCACAGAGGGTTGATGAATGGATGTTTACATATAACCATTGAGGGTTGATGAATGGATGTTTTACATACATGTATAACCATAGGGGGTTGGTGAATGGATCTTTTACATATAACCATAGAGGGTTAGTGAATGGATATTTACATATAACTACAGAGGGTTGATGAATGGATCTTTACATAAACCACAGAGGGTTGATGAATGGATCTTTACATATAACCATTGAGGGTTGGTGAATGTATCTTTACATATAACCATTGAGGGTTGGTGAATGTATCTTTACATGCAACCAGAGGGTTGATGAATGGATCTTCATATGTAACCATTGAGGGTTGGTAATGGCAACTAAAGGGTTGATGAATGGATCTTTACATAAACCACAGAGGGTTGATGAATGGATGTTTACATATAACCATTGAGGGTTGATGAATGGATGTTTTGCATATAACCATAGAGGGTTGGTGAATGGATCTTTTACATATAACCATAGGGGGTTGGTGAATGGATATTTACATATAACTAGAGGGTTGATGAATGGATCTTTACATAAACCACAGAGGGTTGATGAATGGATCTTTACATATAGCCATTGAGGGTTGGTGAATGTATCTTTACATGCAACCACAGAGGGTTGATGAATGGATCTTTACATGTATAGCGACAGTGTTGATGAATGGATCTGTACATATAACCATAGAGGGTTGGTGAATGGATCTTTACATGTAACCAGGGGGTTGATGAATGGATCTTTACATGTAACCACAGAGGGTTGATGAATGGATCTTTACTTGTAACCAGAGGGTTGATGAATGGATCTTTACATGTACCGTAATCACAGAGGGTTGATGCATGGATCTTTACGTATAACCATAGAGGGTTGGTGAATGGATCTTTACATGTAACCAGAGGGTTGATGAATGGATCTTTACATGTAATCACAGAGGGTAATGATAACCGTCTGGCCTGCTCATATTCTTTCTGAAAATTATCTTATGCATGATAATCGTTGAACAAATTGTAGTTGTGAAATGGGATTTCCTATGCTTGTTGGCACACGGTGCTGAAACAACTTGTGCCTTCTTAGACCCTACATAATGAAAAAAAATAAAAATAAAACAAATCTTCTGGATGGAGGCAAAATTAGGGGTTGGCGGTGATAAACGAACTAGTAATTTTAATGAACCTAATGTAGAAAAGAAATTTCAATTAATTATTTCTATTAAACTACAAAGTCAGAACTATTGCCGTCACTCGATTTCACCCTGTAAAATTGAACATGTGTACATTTCTTTGAAGACCGGGATATTGATTGATTTTGTGTTACAGTACCCTCATTGACAGTTTACAAAAGGGATGGATCATTAACGAAAACTCGGAAGGCATCCAGACGTGTGGATATGGTATCTAAAGGGAACTGGTTAGGTGTCTGTCTCAGAGAAAATATGCTTGGGGATATGTGAGTTGCATCCCTTTGCCAGACACCAAGGATTATTCTCGATGTTTGTCAAGTTCTTCAGTTGTTCCTGGATTTAGTACATGTACATGTATTACCGTGACATTGTACCCCAGGCTGTTCTCATTACTCATTCATAGGAAGGAGTTTCTGGATTTATCACGGCCCCATAATCCATGCTGATCGAAAGACGAGATTTATGATGGAGTGATTCCATCTGGCTTACACATCCTCCCTTCCTTTATAGTGTATCAATATAATTGTGATTGAAGGGGAATTTTCTAGGAACCAGCTGTAAATACTGCATATCACGTTGTATTTACACCTGAGGTCTGTTGATAAAATGTGGTGAATAATTGAGCGGTGCCTAATGCCTGGTCCCTCTGGGTTAAATAGGTTTGTAATAGACTAATGGTGTAATACCCTGGTTAATGTCCCATGTACGAGACGTTATTATAAATTCTTTATGAGCACAGCAGAAAGAAGCGTGGCATTGCTGGGACTAAGGAGCTCCTGGACATTGATATGGAATCAATATCATGATCGCCGTGTGAGTATGCTGTTACAGTAATAACAACCTATCTCATCATCTCCCATGTATAAATCACCAATACCACCTTTGTTAGTGTACTCCTCAAGATATTTGATGTTTGTTCCAGGGGTGATAAAAGCTTCTCTCAGAAATTTGGGAGTGAAGAACACGTTAGAGAAGCCTGTAGCCACAACTGTTCCTTTCAATAATACCTTCGGATGATATCATCCGAAGGTATTATTGATAGGAACAGTTGTGGCTAGAGAAGCCTGTATATATTCAATTGGAGAACCTGGACAATCCTTCAATTTCAAAAGCTGTATTCTATGCGTTGTATGTCCAGGCCTTTTACATCCTGGAATTAAACAGAATGTCCTTGTCAATCCATTATATGTTTTTGTGCCAGCCTTCGAAAAAAAAAAAATGAACCAAATTTCACTTGAAGATATTCGATGAGATCATTTTGAGATTTTCCCACACTGATACTACAGAAGTTCCCTGAATAGGAGTAAAAGAAGTCCTAAATGTCATGGGAAGTCCTTAATTTCCTGGAAAGTCTTTTATGTCCTGGGAAGTCATGGAATTGGATTGATGTTGAGCTGTACAAACCCTATAGAATAGATATCTAGCATGTCTAGTAGACGTGTACATGTACTGTTTTATTCACACAAACTTTAATATATGCATTTCCATTGTAGATCAGGAATGAGAAATTTCAGATTTTTATGTGATTTCAGATATTTTTGTCTCCATTTTCAATTCCAAAACCTTCTGATTTCAGTCTGAAAACTTTTAATATTTTCCAAGAGGGTGGAGGTATGGTAATTTCCCTAATTATCGCCTTCCAAATTTAATTCGAACACAGATTTTTCCGCTGTCATGATTTTCTCCCTCATAATAAAACGAAAACCCAGTATTTTCAATATACCCGGTGAAACAATAAATTCGAACATTGCCATTTTCATCACGGAGTTCGTGCCGTCGAAAGTAAAGTGAATGTTACTAAGAATCACATATAGTATATGGGTCATAATATTCATGTATATTCACGTATGCTATTATTTGGGAATTCAGAGAAACAACAGGAAATGGTACAATATAATCAGACTGAATTATTATTACTCAGTCTAGGACTATGGAAAAAAAGAAAGTAAACGCGGCATTCCCATAATTTTATCTCAACTTGATCATGCATCGCCGCAGTCAGGGGGAAAATATATACGGTTGTCACCCGCACGTGGTTGTTGTCTACACACAACACATTGAGATCCGGATTGCCATATATTTCCTGATGTGGATCAAGTTACTTGGGTAAAACGGCTACAATCTTAGAACTGTGAAAATCAGAGACCTATAATTCTGGAATTCGCTTGAAAAATAATTTGAAAGTGGCAATTTTTTGGAGAGATGAGTTTCATCTCAACATAGTGAATAATTGGGGAATTGCCATAATTTATAGTTATTCTCAGATATTTTGTTTCCTGTTGCACTGCTTTTCTTCTGGCGTGAACATTTGGTAGTGAATCAATGTTAGAGTTTGCCCTTCTGTGGAAGGTTTAGTTCAGATACACACATATTGTATATTTAGAACATCTTACTGAATAATTTGAATAGCAACTGTGTTTGATAAGACTTTTCAAATCGCTTTAAAATGAGACCCAGCTTGTTCACATGCACCATGGATTTGCGGAGAGGTGTGTCCAGCAGGACCAATCATAGTGTGCAAATCCAACTTGTTTAGACCAGATCTGCTGATGTGGTACACACATCTCTCTTATAGTGCATGCTTAAGCAACCGGCAGCCATTTGTTTCTTCAAATTTTTAGCTGGGCACATTGGCATTGGCCCACAGTTTTTACCCCTCGTCCAAAATTTGGCCAAAGGGTACTGTCGTCATGTATGTCCGTCAGTCTGTCTGTCCGTCACACCTTTCTCGATACCAAGATATCTTAGAATGACTTACCCTAGGCACACCAAACTTGAAGTGCACATCCATATGCTCGTGACCCAGAACTCTATTGAATGAGGACTCGATTGGGTGGAAACTTTCGTGACCATCTTTAATTTATGCGAAACCGTCACAGCTTTCTCGTTACCAAGATATCTTTAGCAAGGCTCGAAATTAGCATTGCACACATGCACAAATGCATGTATTTTTTCCACGGTGCACGTAAGTTTAGATCGTCAGGTGCACAGCGTGCATGTAGCTGCATTTGCAAACAAAGTGTTGAAAAATGGACCATCGATCATGATGACTATAACTTATGGCGGACTGCCAATTGTCTTGAAAATTTTGCTAGAAAATGTCCCAAGCTACATGTGCATTGAATTACCCCCATGGGTATTTTTATCTCGGGTATCTCCCGCAGTAGACGCTCCACAATATTTCTTAGTCCGCTTAACCTTTCACCTCGTGTGTGACAAATGCAAACTGTACAAAACGATGTGAACATCAGAGAGCAACATTCAAGCTTTTTTCTGCAGCCGGTTGGCAAATAAACAGAGTAAAACACTGACCCTGCTGAGGAAGTGGGAAGTGAGAGTCAGGCTGCAGTTGAATCCGTAGAAGAGTCCAGATGATGTTGCAGAACACGCACGATCCCGCAACAACAACAACAACAGGGAAATTTGTCGATTTTTTTGTAAATTTGTCGATTTGAAAAAGCAACAAAAAAATAGTAAAGAAGAAATGGTAGGGTGTTTAGTACATATGCCGTCCTCAAGAGTGATACATCTCAACACCATTAAGATTCATCAAAATATTTGACTTAGTGGCAAAACATTTGTTTTTTCCAAATATTGATGCATTTGAATTATTAGAGGAGTTCTTTTAAAGGACGTGGTGAGACCCTGTATATAACACTGATGCCTGGCATTAGAAGAGCCCAAACTCGTAGAGTTTACAGATTTCAGGACAAATTTGCGTAGGATTTTTTTTTTTTGGTGCATGTAGGCAAATTGCTGTGCATGTACATGAAAAATTTAGGTGCACACTGTGCATGTAATTTTTTTACCCAAATTCGAGCCCTGTTTAGAACGACTGATCCTTGGCACACCAAACTTGCAGTGCACATCCATATGCTCGTGACCCAGAACCCTATTGAATGTGGACCCGATTGGGTGAAAACTTTGGTGGCCATCTTTAATTTACATGAAACCATTCATCGTGTGTATCTCGGATACCATTGCGCTGTTCAGTGTGAAACTTGGTATAGATCATCGATACATCAAGAAACTTCAAAGGAATTACCAAACCAGTTTCCCTGATTTGGTGGAAACCTTGGTGGCCATCTTTAATTATGCAAAATCTTTAATGATGTATATATCTCTGATACCATTTAAGTGTTCTATACAAAACTTGGTATACAGCATCGATGTATCAAGAGACTTGCAATGAATAACCACATCAGTTCCTCTGAGTGGCGGGAAGGATGGGCGGCCATCTTTAATTTATGCAAAATCATTAATGATCTCTATCTCTGGTACCGTTCAAGTGTTCGATGTAATATTTGGTATACATCATCGATGCATCAAGAGACTTACGATGAATGACAGATCTGGTTTCTCTGATTGGGCGGAAATTTTGGTGGCCATCTTTAATTTAGGCAAAATCTTTAATGATGTATATATCTCTGATACCATTTAAGTGTTCTATACGAAACTTGGTACAGTATCGATGTATCGAGAGACTTGCAATCAATAACCACATCAGTTCCTCTGAGTGGCGGGAAGGATGGGCGGCCATCTTTAATTTATGCAAAATCATTAATGATCTCTATCTCTGATACCGTTCAAATGCTCGATGTAAAATTTGGTATACTTCATCGATGCACCAAGAGACTTGCGATGAATGACAAAACTGATTTCTCTGATTGGGCGGAAATATTTTTGACCATTTTTAATTTATGCAAAATCAGTATCTATATCTGATACCGTTTTAGTGCTTCATATTAAACTATAAATCATTGATAAATCAAGAAACTTACAATTAATGACAACCAGTTTCTCTGATTAGGTGGAAAACTTGATTGCCATCTTTAATTTATGCAAAATGTATACCTGTGGTACTGTCCAAGTGTCTGATGCAGGACTTTGTATACATCATCAATACTTCAAGAGACTAAAATGGAATGACAGAACCGCTTCCTCTGACAGGCTGGAAAACTTGGCAGCCATTTTTATACGCCCGCCAAAAGGCGGACGTATTATGTGATGGCGGTTTCCGTCCGTCTGTCCGTCCATCCGTCTGTCCGTCCCCCGTGTCCGGTCTATATCTGGAACAGTTTTCTATTTACAGTTCCAATTTTTGGTGAGTGGATACCCTACAGGGAGACGATGTGTCGCGTACAAAAATGAAGGTCGCGGTCAGAGGTCAAAGGTCACTGGCCTGAAAAACAGGAAATCATTGATCATTGATAGTTTTCTATCTACAGTTCTAATTTTTGGCGAGTGGATGCCCTAGCGGGAAACAATGTCTTGCATGCCAAATGTAGGTCGAGGTCAGAGGTCAAAGGTCAGTGTGAATGAAAAATCAGGAAATCATTATAAATTTCTAATTTTTTGTGAGTGGATTCAATAGGGGGAAATAAAGTGTTGCATATCAAAATATAGGTCAAGGTCGAAGGTCAAAGGTCATTGTGACCCAAAAATCAGGAAATTATTAAAAATAACATTTTTTTGTGTCAGTAGATACATTAGGGGGACTCAATGTGTCACATATTAAAATGTAGGTCAAGGTCAAATGTCAAGGTCACTGTGACCCCAAAATCATGAAATTGTTAAAAATCATGATTTTTTTAGTCCACTGAGAAATTACGGGTAGCCGTTTTGTCATGTATCAAAATTAAGATCCAGGTCAATAGTCAAGATCACTGTGACACCAGAATCAAGGTCAAAGGTTATTGTGACCTAAAAATCAGGAATTCATAAATAATTACTAATTTTTGGTGAGTGGATTCATGGCAAATGAAGTGTCGCTTACCAAAAATTAGGTCAAGATCAAAGGTCACAGTGAACTTAAAATCAGTAAATTATTAAAAATAACATCTTTTTTTGTATCAGTAGATACATTATAACATCTTTTTTTGTATCAGTAGGGGGATACGAAGTTTCACATACCAAAATGTAGGTCAAGGTCACTGTGACCCCAAAATCGTGAAATTGTTAAAAATCTTGATTTTTTGTGTCCATTGAGAAATTATGTACCAAAATTTAGGTCAAGGTCAATAGTCAAGGTCACTGTGACTCCAGAATCAAGAAATCTTTGAAAAGTACTTTTTTTGTGTCAGTAGATACATTACGGGGACATGATGTGTCACGTACCAAAATGTAGGTCAAGGCCGAACATCATGGCCATGGTGACCCTCAAAATCATGAAATTCATATAAATCATGATTTTTTTTGTCCATTGATACATTGACAGAAGACGATGTGTCGTGCACCAAAGTTTATCTCAAGGTCAAAGGTCAGGGTCACTGTGACCCCAAAATCAGGAAATCATTAAGTCACATTTTCATTTGCCTGTCGAAGACGAGGTCATGTAATGTGATGTTGCGTTCTGTCCATTCATCCATTAACATTTGTTGTCCCCCGCTACTTAGTAGGGGGGGGGACTTAGAAACACCGGTGTCCGTAATTCCGTGATTCCGTAATTCCGTAATTCCGTAAGATTTTCTTGTCCGAAAAATAACTCGTGAATGATTCAACCGATCAACTTCAAACTTGGGGTGTGCCTTGACATCGGCGAGAGGCTGGTTGGGATTGTTTTTCAGCAATGTGCGTAATCCAATATGGCCGCCGTCAGCCATTTTGGATTATAAGCAGTTCGATCTTAGATTTTCTTGTCCGGACAATAACTCGTGAACGATTTAACCGATCAACTTCAAACTTGGGGTGTGCCTTGACATGGGTGATGAGAGGGCGGTTGGGATTGTTTTTCAGCAATGTGCGTAATCAAATATGGCCGCCGTCAGCCATTTTGGATTATATGCAGTTGGATCTTAGATTTTGTTGTCCGGACAATAACTCGTGAACGATTTAACCGATCAACTTCAAACTTGGGGTATGCCTTGACATTGGTGAGAGGACGGTTGGGATTGTTTTTCAGCAATGTGCGTAATCTAATATGGCCGCCGTCAGCCATATTGGATTATAAGCAATTGGATCTTAGATTTTCTTGTCCGGACAATAACTCGTGAATGATTTAACCGATCAACTTCAAACTTTGGGTGTGCCTTGACATTGGTGAGAGGACGGTTGGGATTGTTTTTCAGCAATGTGCGTAATCTAATATGGCCGCCGTCAGCCATATTGGATTATAAGCAGTTGGATCTTGTCTGGACAATAACCCGAGAACGATTCAACCGATCTACTTCATACCTGGGGAGTGCCTTGACATTGTTGAGAGGAGGATTAGGATTGTTTTTCAAGGACGTGCTTAATCCAATATGGCCACCATCGGCCATACTGGATTTCATTGGATTTTAAGCAGTTTAATCTTGTCCGGACAATAGCTGGAGTACGATTCAACTGATCTACTTCAAACTTGGGGAGTCCCTTGACCTTAGTGAGAGGACAGTCATGTATTATGTTTTATGAATGTGCATAATCCAATATGGGTGCCATCCGCTGTATTAGATTATGTTAAGCTCATCAGCGATATCTCCATTTTCAAATCTCACTCTTATCAATGATATGAGATATCATCGACAAAAAAAAATCAACCATAGAGATCCATGGCCCCCGCAGCTGCAGCGCCAGTTATGGTGGATGTAATCCACCATAACTGGTGCTGCTAGCGGGGGACATGGACCTCTATGGTCGATTTTTGTCCATGCGATATCTCTAGTTTCAAGTTATGGAATGGTATGAAATACCTTACTCGCATGGCGAAGATCAGCCATACATCAATTTGTCAAATGTCAAGGTCACAGTCCCCCAGAACTGAATCAAGTTTAGCTGACTATATGTGTTAGGTTGGAATATTCAGAGTTCTCTCCCCTACATGTATATGGCATTTGTCCTGTGGAGTTGTCTCCCGTGTTTGAAACATCTACATTTAGTTAAACTGTTGTGAAATAAAAACCATAAATTTACTAATTTAATGTGGAGAAGGGTCCTTTATGAACTTCATACCTGTTTATCAACTCAAGAACAAAGGTTTACTTCATCACTTCTTCCTTCATGAAAAATTCTCTCATCTGAAAGAAATCCATTTGCAAGAAAAGTACTATTTTCTTGTGTTTGACTATTGTCGATTTCATTGTGGGATATGTGAGCTCTCGGTTCTTGCTCCAAGGTCACCTAGTTTCCAAGAGTTAAGCTCATTTTAGTTTATCATTCAATTTTAGATGTGATATGTTACATTCTCAGAAGCACAAAATTGTAGACCTTTTTCTGGATTGCTAGCTACCAATTGGAATCAAGGCGATTAAACAACCTTGAAATTTGGACCAATGTAATTCCAGATATACGGGCGTATATTGAAGCCCTTTGGGCTCTTGTTAATTTATGTAAAATCATTGATGATTATATATCCTTTGATACTATTCAAGTGTTCAGTATGATTAAGAAATAAATGTTAGTTTTCCGCCCTCTAACTTATCAGATAATGAATGGTAAAACGGAATTGCCTATTGTTTTGGGACGAAGGCGCAGGCTTTGACCCATAAGAAAGGGTACTATATTGTGCAATATAGGACAGCAATCTCCCTATATGCTTTCAATGCTAAAGAACAGGCAGATGCTTTATAATACTCGGTATACATCATCGATACATCAAGAGACAAGTAATGAATACTGGTTTCTCAGATTGGATGGAAACCTTAGGGATCATTTCTAATTGCAAAATTTTTGATAATCTGTATATTTTTCACTTGACTGCCTGACATCTTCAAAGTAGTACGGTTCAAATTGAATACATTATGAGCCGAGTGGTTTTCATTGCGCAGCTTAATATTTTTATTCCCACCCACCACACCCATATAAGTACTTTGTACTGGTGGTATACATGTATATTCAAAGGAGTATGGATATGTCTATCATTAGAGTTTGTCATATTCAATCAGTTATTACCATAGACTATAAATCACAGTGGCTTGGTGTCTTCATCGATTTTTTTGTTAATAATTTTTTTTCTCAAGAATATGATTATTTTCCACCTTTCATACATTACAATGACAGTGGATATCATAAAATTGCGTTCTATACAACCTACAATGATCTACATACCCCTCCTCTACATTTATCTTTACATGTAGATAAATATTCTTTGAAAAGAACGCAAAGTTCGAAACTGCAGTCGGAATAGAATGATGTAGAAAATCAAGAAGGCTATTTGTTATTTTTCCTTATACACCTTCTCCACATCAGAAGACCGCTCTTTTTATACCTGTAGATAAAGATATAGTAGAGGAGGGGTTTGTAGATCGGTGTAGGCCTACATGTAGGTCGTATAGAACTCATTTTTGTTATATCCACTGTCATTGTGGTATATGAAAAGGTGAGAAATAATTAGTCTCGATGAAAAAAAAAATAAAAATATTAACAACATAAACGAAGACAACCACTGCTAACCAAGCCACTGTGACTATAAATGCCTACATGTAGGAGCGTAAATATATATGTATGCATGCAATAGCTGAATTAATCTGGACAAGGACATGTTCCATACATGTAGTCAGGGTGATTAACCCCTATGCAATTTTACGTAGTATAGTTCTTAAAGAAATTTTTAAAGCAATACAATTTCTTTTTGCCAATCTGATGTCTTGTTTTTATACTGTTATGTATTCAGTCTATTCGATGGATGATCATAGATAACTAAAGAAGATGGTATGATAAGGCAGGATTTTGGCCTATGTGTGGTGCAGTTGAAATAAAAAATAAAATAAAAATGTCCTAAACATAATGGTTTTCATGTAATTGCAAGAGAAAATATATGTACACAAGATGTGAAAGTTTTAGCTGAATTGCTTATGGATATAGTTATGACATGAAATTGTAATCCACAGCATGTACTATTTCGTGAAAAAAGAACTAAATCGAGTCAGATAATCACACATTTAGACATGAAGGACCCCTTGGACCAAAACACCATTTAACCTGGTGATCTGCGATGGCGTACTTGTATCTCCACTGCTGCAAAATCTTTTTAGACCAAGGAGTCTTTCATGTCTAAATGTGTTTGAATAACTCAATTTAGACCCTTTTCCCACGAAATAGCACATGCTGCAAATTATTTTCAATTTCATGTCATAACTATAATCACAATGCAATCGAGCTAGAACTTCCAAATATTGTGTACATATTTTCTCTTGCCCTTACATTAAAACAATTATTTTTAGGACATTTTATTTTTCCGATTTCAACTGCACATGTCTAGGTCAAAATCCTGCCCTTATCGTACCATCTCCTTTTTGAGAATCTGCATGCTTAGTAACATGACTGATCAATACCACTGCATGGTGTATTTCATACAACACAGAGTTCACATAATGTACATATTGCAAATGGTCTGCTACAAGAAAATGAATCCTGCTTTTACATGTAATTCACAACTCGATATATAAAATTCACACTTCCATTTCCACTTCTCCATTTGTTATGTATAGATCTTGGGGCTATTATGGTTGACTCGTAAAATACGATTTCAATTCAAAGCTGATCTTGAAATTATCCAACTCGATAAACTGTACCCAGTTTTTGTGGTTCCTTCCAGAATCGACATGCTGGGTGTAATTTGAATTTCAAATTTACACTTTTTTGTCCCTTTATTTGTATTCATAGCCATGTTCTGCCATCAGTGTTCGAAATTTGAGATCAGCGGAACTGTTTAACAAGAGGTGACCGATTTCTTGTTAGAAGGGATGAGCATGCATGAAATTGTGAACCTTGGAATACAATGTCTTCACTGTGCAAATCCAATTACATCTAGGTTTAACTGGTGTCACATTGTTGGGATTGGCTGTACAGGTCTCGTAGTAGGAAAGGAGAGTTATATTATTTGTCATGGTTATACATGTATACATCTAGTTTGTGGCACACTTTTGCAAACAGCAGCTCTCGACACTCAAAATTATGAGGCAACTTATTCATGGTATATGAAAAGAAAAACTTGACAAATTTGGCTGCTTATATCTTTTGGCTTGTTCCAATTCACAAATGAGTTATCTAGAGATATTTTAATGAAGAATGCTATCAAGATACACATTACAAACTCTCAACATGTCTGCCGATGATGCCCTGAAGGATTTAAGCTCGGGAGGGCTCGCAGTAGGTGTCCGAACATCTTGAGAAATTTCCTCATTTGTGGGGAACATATGATGCCTGAAACTGGATTCAAGTAACATGCATTCCTCTTGTTTAGTATTGGGAGACGAAAACTCAAGACTCAAAGAGATAGAGTTCAAAAACTCTTGTACATGTATATGGGTGAACAGGATTTTTGGATCCGATCCTACATGGGTTATTCTAGCCCAAAATTGTTCACAAACTCAATTTCAAAATTTTGGAAACTCAATTTTTTTGCGCGCCTACGGCACGCAACGAAATTCTACAAAACTCAATATTTTTTCCTTTTTCATCAAAAAAATGATGAAACTCAATTTGTTTTAATTTTTCGTCAAAAAAATGGTGAAACTTTTTTCATCGCACCAATTACAGAACTGAGGTTGGTCATATGTTTACGAGCACAGAAACAACGTAGACACTACTTTAGAGATCGACAAGATTTACGTGAATTATATACAGTCTATGTAACATTGGTAAAATAACCCAGTGTTACGTGATAACCCATTGGCCCAAACTGTGGCAGGGTACCGTGTATTGTCCAACAATTGAAGACGACAGTAGCGCGTCGTGTCTTCTTAGAGCAACAACAACATATTGAACTGCTGCTGCGTTGTCGATCAAGAAAACATCAGCCTAAAATATTTGGCCGTCGACTTGTTACATGCATGTTTTGTACACTCCGGTTCAACCACCCCAAAACACAGTATAGCCATTAATAGTTAATAGGTTGTTTAGCTTGACCTTCTCATAATGAAACATACATGCTAGAAGCTATAATTATTAATTATTGAAGCTACATTTTCTACCGTTGACAGGAGAAGAATGTGATCGAATTAAACCTGACAAATTCCTATTTTACAGATTTATACACTCTGAGATCTCTCATGAAGATCGCCAGAAAAAACAAAACAACATGTATGAAATAATTATTCTCTAAAGAGACATTTTAAGTTTGCTTTAATTTAATTGAAACATTACGTAAATAATTATGGTAGACAGTAAAACTCAAAAGTGCACACATTCTGTGAACAGAAATCCAGGGAAACAACTCTTACTTGTGACCACTATTAAAGATAACTGCAGGATTTATTACCCGAATTTTCAACGTCTGTTATTTCTTTTATAATGACTGAAGATAGGGACTCTCTGTCCAGGGCAACGACTTTTGTATGTCCATCGTCCTTGAGCTGTACGAGTATTTCGTTGACGTGCAGGCCGACAGCCTGTTGTTGTCGGGAGTGAAAATGTGAAGCGCTCGACCACTTCACCCAAAAGCGTATCATTAGAGAAATGAATGGTTAAATTCGGCACGATGTGACGACTGGTTGATGAGGAAACAACTGACCCATTAACTAAAACAATGATGGTTTTGGTACCGGTACGCGACCATCAAAACTGCAGGAGTTAAAACTTTACTGCTGCGTGTTTGACACGAGGGAATCCTCGCTAGAGATTCATGCCGGGAAAAGGACTGTGCCTCGTTTTGAAATCAGGGGTTTCCCCAAGAATGTGGACCAAAATGGCGGCTTTTGAGTGGCCTTCGCGCTGTGACGGCACGCGATCACCTCATTCGTTTTACTTGGATTTGCTTACTTATTTTTTGTACAGCCAAAAATTACTGATAATTAATACACATACAGCATTATTTATCTCCTAACTATTGATGTGGGCGTGTCATGCGAGACAACATATCAACTGACAACTGGTAAATTGTGGGAAAACTCAATATTTTTTTCGCGCAAACATCGCAAAACTCAATTTTTTTATCAAAACTCAATTTGAAATTTTCTGCAAAACTCAATATTTTTCTTTTTTCATCGTGGTTACCACAACGAAAAAACGGCTAGAAAACCCCCTGCCTACATCAAACAATCAGCATCAGATTAGAGATCATGTGGCATGATCAGATCATGTGACATTCCTGGTCAGCGAAAGTGGCGAAAGAACAGCATCCGAAGATGCCCATGTGTGAATAAACAAAGTTTTGGGTACCAAACTTGCCGGTGTCAAAATATCCAGGTTCCAAAAACTCCTGTGTGTGCTGGGGTTAGTGCTCGATGGACAAGTTATGAATTTGTTTGGAGATCCTGTGTATGGCGCAAAGCAATATGAAATGTACATGTATCTTGCACTTCTGTACTGGGACACATAGCGCTGTGCAATATAAGGACAGAATCTGTGCTGATGGATGAGACAGCATGTGGATCAGAATTAAATCAAATCTTGGCCTGGGGATTCTTCCTTCCTAAAGGGTTAATTGGGTTAATGATGGAATGGTGGCTCTAAGATGGATGTCTTGATTGAGAGATCATCGTTTTCTCAGATGTCCCCATTGGAGATTACAATAGCCCGTCCAATTCATCAATGGGTGTCGGATGGTGGCCGAGCGGTCGTGATAGTTCACGATAAAGGATCATCCGCTGATTCGAGATGGACAGGTCAGATTTGGCTGAAGGATGAAAGATTCCGTTCAGAGTCGCCAGTTCATCACCTGATTATAATTGCTACTAACACCAGAGCTGAACATGGCCAGCCTGTATGCGGCACATGGGTGTAGAGTCACTGTGATAGTAAAGGTTGAAACATCATCCCATCTGATCGGGAAATATAATAAGTTATTCACGAGGATTAAGAAGTCAGTCCTTGTCCAAATTCTATTTCAGATTAAGGATTTGGATCATTTGATGTGTACATGCAGCATATATGGAATTGAAAGTCCATATCATACTAGCCATTACTGGATTCTCCAACAGATTAGCAAGAGATTTAATACTCCATGTACATGTAACTAAGGAAATTGTATATGTGGCACGAACTGTGTTTATATGGAAATTGCTGTAAGTAAAAACTGAGAGGATGTATAACTAATATCAGGCATTTTCGTTTTGTTTTGTTTGGCCTTGCATATTGGGTGCAAAATTCTATCAAAATTTCAATATTCAAATTTGTAAGATTCTGGACTAAGGAGATGTGCTGACAAAATGAAACTTTGGTGGGGGGAAAGTGAGGATGTTACATTATAATGATTTTTTGGGGCAGAATGGTTCTGTGAAGGCCTCACACTGTGTACATTTCCATGTAGATTTCATCCGGGTGTGGGATTGGTTGTTTTTTCTCTGTCACTCCACTCAGTGGGCTAATATTCTGTTATGAAAGACATCATGAATTTACATACGATGTAATAAAATCAGCATCTCAGTCCTAAAACAATGAATGTTCCTGACTACATGTGTTTACAGCCACAGGAATACTCAAACAATTAATGGACTGCAGATAAGACTGCAAACACCAAAAGCTTGCTAATGAATACACATGTATTGCTGACCAGTAGTGCAGTAGGAATACTTATGGTTTTTACATGTATCTGACGGTCATTAACCAGCTCTACTCCATATAGAATTATAGCAGTGAGTGAGTGAGTAGGATTTAACGTCGTTTTCAACATTTTTTCAGTCCTATCTTGACGGTGCCTACATGTGCCAGAACACAACTGTTCACAGTTCCTATTATCCTGGACACTGATCAGCCCAGCTAGTACAGCACCCGGTCACCTATCCAAGTATTGACCGAGCGCAACCGGTGTGCCCAATGTGATACGCCGTACCCAAGCCTGGAAATAACGGGCCGGTCACGGACAATGTCCGACACCGAATGAAGCTTTGACGGGCACAAATCACTCGGACCTGGTCGTTTTGTCCGGTGCCATTTTATACTGGAAAATTTAATCAGTCGCAGCAGTTTTTCACTGTTTTTGAGCAGGGAAGTTCACGCTATTTCAAAGCTGAAAAAACCACTTTTATTCGTCAAACTGGCAATGACAATTGTCCTGCATGGCTGGTCAAAGTCTCCTGCTCGACCATGCTTCCATTACTGCCGAACGCCATGTTCGCCTTATTGCTGACGTCATCATTATTGTTGAGAAATCCCTGAACTGGGATTCCCTCTGACAGGATCGTTCTGGCGTACATGCCAAATTGTTGCAGCAAACGATGCTGATCTGATATTTTACAGCTAGCTGTCACCCGAAACAGAACAAAACTGGTACACTAGACATTGATGTACAAAATGTAAGAAGCTGCAATTACTGTTGAACTGCAAAACCGCGGACAAACAAGTTTAGACTCAGAAATTGACCTTTGCAACAACAACAACAACAACAACAATGTCGCATCTGACGATCACTTCTCATTTCCAAGGCCCTTCCAAGGTATAAAATGAACAATCTTTGGTGGTTGATTCTCCTAATTATAATTGAGAGGCATAGATTTATTTGTTTGGATTTTCAACAGAAGACCTTTGGTTTGGGGTTTTTTCTAAGAAATATTGAAGGTATCATTTTTTTGTGTATTCATTTTGGGTGCATGCCCATACATTTTACATAACTAAGCGCAGCTAGATAATGCTGTGGATATCCTTGGAGGTACTAAAAAGTTGTTGAGAAGCAATTTTGATGGTATTTTTTTTTCTTTTCAGCCAAAGCAAATCTTGCGTACATAAATTCGACAAAGTATATCATTCTGGCAAATTTATTTCATATTAGCTAATAATAATTCTAAGCAACTATTCCTGATCATACAGTTGTAAGCTGTGTTGATAGTGCATGTAGTAGGTTATACCTTTTGTAGTGCTGATTACGAAATAGGCCGCTGAGGCCCGATCTTTTTGTCAGGCATCCCATTCCAAATGTCGGGTACCAATTAAGTTATTGATGCCTGCCAAAGTGTCCGGCACCAGTGAAAAAATTATTTCCAGGCTTGGTACCTCAGAACATCTGACAGCCCTCAGCTATATGGCAAAATTATGCATTCTTTGGATCATGGCAGTAAATCTGTTTCTATTTATAAATACCTTCTCTAGAACCGTGTAGCCATTGGATGTATTGATGGAAGAACGCCACGTCCATCATGTCATATTAATCAAAGTATCTCTATGGTTTGATCTTTCGTTGGTCCTTTATCCAGGAAATTATAGTTGCAGGATTCCTAACAACCTCAAATTAATCAGGAGAATCTATCAAATAGAAATGGATGAGTTTTACCTCGAGCACTTTGTTCAGTACATGTATGTATTTTCTTGTATGTATGTCATGCAAATGTTCATTTCTTAAAGAAAGGTTCTGAAGGTTTTGTGAAGTGAATGCCCATAATTGAACCAATATTGTGGGAGAAGATCCAATGTACATGAGTATAGGGATGGCATATTGTGTACATGTACATGTATGACAGAATGGGTGAGTGAGTAGGATTTAACGTCGTTTTCAACCTTTTTTCAGTCATATCTTGACGGAGCCTACATGTGCCAGAACACAAGAGTGCAGTCCACAGTTTCTGACAAGGACTTGAAAAGTACCATAGTGAATATTTTTGTGTGTAGTATAGAAAGTTTTGTTAAGGGTTTTAGTTAGTATTTCAACTGAATTAAGAATCATGATCTGACGCACAAAAAAACTACTTTTATAGACAAAAGAACTTCCTGATCAGTCTTCAGTTATCACAATAACAATGGACTGCAGACTCTTGAAATGAGGTTCGTATGCTTCTTATAGATGAGGAATATTTTAATAGATACATGAATGTTTCCTATTGCTGAGTAATACTGCTAATGGTATCAAAGAAGGATTCATCTTTAAAATCTTTTAACTTTGAATATACCAGTTCAAAATATTTCCCCGTACAGATGGGATTGCAAGACGTACAGATTGTGACCAGAAGCTGGATTACTGCTCAGTGATGCTTCTCTAGATTCTGACCGGTGTTATCGCATAAATGTTTTAAAGGCAGATTTAACACGAAGTATTGGCCTGTAAAACTCTATAATTAGCAAAAATTATGTAATGTATTTTGGCCTGAATCTACATTTATGGATCAAGGCAACGTATCGAATACATACCTTGTAGGTTTGAAGGTTTCTACTATCTTCCAATATTGCCACCCTGAATGTTCAACATGAAAATCTACTTGGAGAAAGGACACATTTTTTGTTAAAATATTCTGTTCAGTGATTGTTTACCATTTTTCTTCTTCTTAGATTGCATAATACCATTACATTTACTAGAATGATCAATTAGTGAAATTGAAAAAGCCTGATAGGGCCTGATAATGTTTCTCCTACGTTTCTGTGATCCAATTTACTTGAGTGATTAAAATACATGTGATTCAATATGTTGATTGAAGCATGTGGAGCATTTAGAAACCATACTTGATCTCTTTACAATACCTACATGCCATGCGGAGGAGCTGTGATTCTGTCTTGTCTTTCTTTCTCATCCAGCGAACATCAGCCACTGTTTTATAACCAATTTTACAGCTCTCCAGGAATGAACTTTTATACTTTGACAATGATGGCCTACATTACGCTGGGTTTTATGGGCTTGGGCTTGGCACACATAGCCATATTTGTTTAATGAAATGATAAAAAAATCTGATTATACCATGCACATTGGCAATGAAAGAGGGCCTCATAAAAACTCCAGAATCAATTACTGTTGCTACACTTGATAATAGCAGAGTTAGAGCCAATTGGTTGGTATAAATCCTGGCCTGCACTGGCATATGCTGGATAACTAGACAATATGTATATCAGATATGAAAACAATGCTGTACACTTGAATTAAACCTTGTATATCTGATAGTCACATGATCAGATGCATTCCGTGCAGTCTAATTAAAATTGAATTCAAATATCTGACTTTAGATATATATATGGTACATTCAGTGACCTCTGACCCTTAATCCGATTAAAAATATTAGCCAATGAAAACCTAATTGTAAACTGACAGTGGCTTCATGTTCCTTGAATGTAATGATGGGTCTGATTTTTGGGAACTCGCATTTCTTGGATGTTACAACTCCCATTCCTTTGATCATGGTGACTCTTGCAGACATGCCCAGATTATTATGTAATCAGTCTTACTTCACAGCTTTTGGTCATCTCTATCCTGTATCATATTTCACAGTACTCCTAAGCAGCTGCTGATTGGTGGATGTCTTAGTTTATTACCCTTTTACTCCGAGTGCAATTTGCTGCCCTGCAAGCAAAAATCATTGCAGTATGTTAGCTTTCTTTGATGTTCAGAACTTCATCAGTATACCAAGCATAAACATTCTTCCACAATGAAAAATGAACTTATAGAGCCTTATTATCTTGACCACATGATATGATTTTTCTTGAAGTAGGATACAAATTCACTTACTGCTCTATGAAATAATGACATTGTACTCTCAAATTCATTTTCTATGGGTTATAACATGCAGAGTGAGTGTACAAACAACAATAATGCGGTAATTGTTATAGATATATGGGGAACCTCCTGGCTACTTGCTCATGTGTTTTTATATATTATCGATGGTGATGAATTGCGGATGTTTGGTTTCTATGGGGGGCATTAGAGGGTTGCCATGGTCTTTAAGTACTAGATCAATACTGATATACCACGATATGTTGGACTTGGAATGAATGATAGGTCTTGGTTGTAGAAATTGCCTTCTGCAAACAAAACATTCATAATATAGAAAGAACACAAAATCACTCTTACACTGATTATTTAGAAGTACAGAAAATTATATCAAAGGGAGCATCGATTATTTGACATTATTATACCTCTTGAATATTCATGAGGGTTTTCTGGTATTTCATTGGTCAAACTTTACCCAGCCACGAGTCAATATTTTTCAATCACTGTTTATGTGTCCGGCGAAGCGCGTACGGTCCGGGGTCAAATATTGTGATCACGTGATCACTGTTTACAAGTACCGTCTGCCTGTAACATGGCTGACGGTGGTCGCTTCGTAGATTTGTCCGATGAAAATCTACAAGAACTGTTACAAAATAGGGATATAAGAACGCAAAAAATGTTATACAGGCGTTTATATCAATATTACGGGTCTACTGTCAAGCAAAAGTTATTGATTTCGATAATCTTTTGTCAATAACGAAAAAACAACTTGGCGAATTCCTCTTCAAATTCTTTGCTGAGTTGAGAAAGAAGGATGGAGATAAATACTCTCGTTCGTCGATGGTTACAAGTAAGCATACGTTTCGGTCTCCTGAATATTCAAGAGGTATAATAATTTGTTATATGTAATTTCTATCTGCACTGCCCGAGTAATCCATTTCATTCTCATCTCAAAACTGGAGTAACTTCACGCCGTCGATGTCACCCAATCAAATGAGTTCACCATGACCCGAATAAGATTTATGAATGAAGTGTGTAAAGCCAGTGGCTACATTGTATCAAAACTACCAGGGTTTGTGACGAAGATTTCACCTTAAATCTCGAAAAACGCGTCTGAAAGTTTAAATTCTCAATATTATTCTAGTCAAATTGAGAGCAGCTTTGTAGATTTATCCATGAACTATTCATAAAATTGTATCTGTGTGTCTCGTTTCCGATAACACACAGCTGCATGACAGAAAGTATTCGCCAAACAGCGTTTTTGGAAAGGAGTATAGTAGTACCATGCGCTAGTCTGGCATCATAGCGATGATTCACTGCAGTTAATAAATTCGGTATAATAAAACACTTATAAACTTGTGACGGAGTCAATATCATGAAACCTGGACCCTTGGCCAGACTTGGCCAAGCAGACCTGACCTCGGCCTGCGGCCTCGGTCAGGTCTGCTTGACCAAGTCTGACCTCGGGTCCAGGTTTCATGATATTGACTCCGTCACAAGTTAATAAGTGTATAATGAGGATAAAATTTGCAGTGTCACATTATTATAAGGATATCATTGCTCAGTTTGATTGCTCAGATCATAATGACGGGGAATGCATACGGATTGTGAAGTTGATAAGCTTCCTTTGTGTACAACTGTACATTGACAAACACAACTTGCTCAGTATTGACTTGTTTTACATGACTGGGTGATGGTTCAAAAGTTACATGTAGTCGGCAAGGTACATGTATATACTTGTAGTTACTTTTTATGCCAAAAGTCGGACCCTGCATTCTTTTGGCATAAAAAGTAACTACATGTATATACCTTCATACATGTATATCAAGATCTGATATATTAGACACCCTTAACCCTTTGCTCCTCATACCGGCAAAAAACCCCGGCCACCACCGTTTATACCCTTAATGGCCGAAACCTGCCGTGATTGACCACCACTTAAAAAATTCCCCTCACAGTAAAATGTTCGTCGAGTGACAGCTCGTCGATGGTCCACATCATTCAACAAGGAAATAGTTGGCAATATTTGTTAAAATTTTATTCATTGTGAATCGAACCATAAACGTACATGTATAAGAAGTTTATTTTATTGAAGACATACCTTCCTTGTGATGGAAATTGAGAAAATCAGCAAAGAATTTGCTATTATTTTGGCCATTTTCAACACCATCGAAATTCCATTCCCAGCGGTAGACTGTAAGAGTTCCTGGTCTCATTTTCAACGTCATTTTCTGAACTTTCGACCTATGATGAGTGATTTAACAAATAACCAAACATAACAAAGGATTTGATTTGGATAGAAATGTCGTCATTCTTGAATTTCCTCCGATACTGAGTGCTTGCCCGGACTCGGTTAATATCGCGAAGCTGATTAGTTGAACGCCGTGAGACAATGGCAACGGTTGGCCGTCTTCTGCCACTGGTGAATTTAGTGAAAGAAAATGGCTCCGTAGAAAACTCAGCTGGAAATAAAGGGTTTCTCGGATTTATATGTTGGATTAAAACCCACAGGGATGATGCACTGGTATTTTAGCATGATCGCCTGGTTAAAACATGGTTGAAATTGGGAAGTGAAAAATGTACCTTTAAAAATACATTTATATACTGGATTTTCTAGGGATAAGTAAATTTGAATTTTCCAGCTGTGGCTTAGAATAAAAAAAGTTAAGAAAAATGTGCATGTTGACACAAGTTATAATTGTGACTGGGTGTGTGGTTGGAGGAATAAAGTGAAGAATATCAACACTATTTGTCACTTAGGCAATGCCCTACATGTATGTTACTGACTTAAATACATGAGAAATTTGCAACAGCTTGCATGGTGCCCCCTGTCCTCCATGCATTGTCAATTGCACAAAAATCCTCTAATCTTTGTTGATAGAATCATTTCAAATACATAAACATATACATAAACAGTTGACTACCGGTACTCGAATCAATTTTAACTGTAGTTGGAAAAGATACTGTCAATTGTTTCCGAGGTGTCCAAAATAGCAGACTCAATGGTACTCGGCCAACATGTTAATTCTGTATGGTCTGTCAATGCTCTCAACACACAGACGGAAGCACAGATAACCAAAAATATGTCAAAGATAAGTAGCAGATCTATATCTGATGCCAAGTTTCATCACAAATGGTCCATCAGTTTGGAAATTACATGAGAATAACCTTTAAAAATACATCCAAAAATAGCTCTGTGACCTGTAATGTAGACAATACTGGATAGATAAAAGTCAATTACAGACAATCAATTAATTTTGCCCGATTTTGAACACACCTAGTCGAGTCCCTAGTACTATAGTGGGGATTACTTTAGTTGAAACATCCCTGACAATGAAGTAAAAAAAATCTTGTGTACAAATGATTTCTACCAGTCTGGTATAAATAATGAATCCACCAGCACTCTTGTCTTTTCCTGCTAGCACTTAATGTTCAAACAACGTGTCCTGTTCCTGACAACCAAACGTTGGGTAAAATATGGCCTGTCGCAGATGCTTTTGACACATGCCCATTGGGGCAACACGAAGTCTCCTGACAGAAAAGAGTTGTTAGTAGGTTGATGATATTGATCAGGATGGCTGGGTCATGTGACCTTGCTGTAAACCGCTGTAAATGAAGTTATTTGAAGTTGCCATCTACCGTGGGGAAAACAATGTAGATACTTGTCGTTGAAGAATTGATCTTTCTCAGCTGGATATATGGATGAACGATTTATATGCGGGACTGACACTGATACTGGAATTCCCCCAAAATTGGTTGAGCGAATCATATAGGTCTAATCGATTTCATTTCCATTAAACATTGTAGCTGTTTACTCCCACTCGAGCATTGTCCAGAGCGTGAATACTGCACCATTGTTGATGAAGTTAGAGAGGAGGAATATACACTGTACCATTTAATGATTTTTTCGATAAAGATATTCATAAATAAACTGGTGTGGAGGCCCATTATATTGCTGAACAACTGCTCTGTGATCAAATTAAGATCATATCTTGTCCTAGGCCTGCATAATAGATCATAGAGAATACTAAATTAAGTGGGACTGAAGTGAGCATCAACTAATACTCGACATCATGTGACATGTCATGTCACACATGGATTGTAAATGTATTGGTGCATTTATACTATGCTAACACCAGTCCTCTTATTGGTGAAATGCAAGTGAAATCTGTCATCAAAACTGACAGCACTTGGGATTAAAAGGAACAAGGAAGTCTTATTGCTGCTGACGGCAATACTGTGTACGTACTATTCTATTACTCAAAGAATGGAAGCAATTAATACCCAGGGAAACTTGGATCATTCAGTGCTGTTCAGTTCCCAACTGAGTGGTACTGTACT
Source organism: Hanleya hanleyi (assembly GCA_036873755.1). NCBI lineage: Eukaryota > Metazoa > Mollusca > Polyplacophora > Lepidopleurida > Hanleyidae > Hanleya > Hanleya hanleyi. The sequence goes on along the minus strand of JAVTVY010052235.1, from coordinate 116,291 downwards.
GAAATCTTCTAGCTAGAACTGTACAGTCAAAAACTGACAATTACTGAGTGGTACTGTACAGAAATCTTCTAGCTAGAACTGTACAGTCAAAAACTGACAATTACTGAGTGGTACTGTACAGAAATCTTCTAGCTAGAACTGTACAGTCGAGAACTGACAATTACGGAGTGGTACTGTACAGAAATCTTCTAGCTAGAACTGTACAGTCAAAAACTGACAATTACTGAGTGGTACTGTACTGAAATCTTCTAGCTAGAACTGTACAGTCAAGAACGGACAATTTCCATCCTGAAACTGATTAGTACTGTCAGTTCAGTCTCGGGTTCATGGTTTATGGATGCCCGAAGTGCTAAAAGGGGGGCTATAGTATTGGGGTCTGTGCGTGTGTCCGGTACTTCTCACAAATGGTACACAAATGAGAAATTACATATTGAAAAGGGTACCCTAGTATGAAGAATAACCATTTCAAATGTACATGTACATGTGGCAATGAAAGAAAACTTGTGTGACTAGCCACAGTGTTTGAACAAAAGAAAAAAAAACACAGTGTATCGTTCGTGAGTACATGTAGTACCGTCCATGCATCCATCCTACTTCATTTCAGAACAACAACTTCTGAAAAACTGAACAGATTCTTTTCAAATTTGGTATGTGAGAAAATCGCCTCAAGATTTTGCTTGGGATTATTTTTCAGGCTGATCCGCCTACAGGTGGCACCACCTGGGGGCCAAGTTAAACTTTTGTTTCCGGACAATAACTTCTGAAAACCTGACTGGATTAGGATAAATTCGGTAATTGTGGGTGCCTTGCCACTGGATCTCACTTGGGATTACTCACAATGGCGGGTACTGAATGATACGGTTTGTTGCCTAAGTCTTAAACCTGCTTTAATTAATGCCATTAATCCCTTATTAATTGCACAATCAAACGTAGAAAACGGAAGTTTAAAAGAAAAAGTTAACTCCCCTAGGAGAGAGTTGTCCGCCCCTAGGAGAGCTCTCCACTCAAATCCAGCGTGGTCACTATATAGGCGACTGTAGCCTCATTTCTCATCCTCTTTCTCTTGTTTGCTCGACCAGTGCACATCTAGGGAAGTATTCTGAGGCAATTTTACAACATTGGTTGTTGTTGTCTCGCTGGTGTAATATCCTTTATCAAGTCTTGTTTTTGTTATTCATTCGGAACTTACTTACTGTATTATGTCTGAAGTTCCGACTGGTATTCCTTGTCGTACGTGCGGGAAAGATTTATCCCCTTTAGACGCTCATACAGCTTGCTTTTCTTGCAAAGATTTATGTTACCGGGCGTCTACGTGCGCGGAATGTGTATTATGGAATCCGGCGGCCTGGAAGAATTATGCCCAGGCCCGCCGAGCTTTTCTGTTACATGCTTGTGATGACTCGTCTTTGTCGGAGATCGACAGACGGGTCTTAGAGATTTCTTTAGTTAATGATATGAAGTGTAATGAGGATCTTGACCGGGCTGGTCAAGATCCTCAGTCACCCGTGTCAGTTTGTATACCTCCGAGCGGGACCGTCCTACACGATGATAATTCCAGGTTGCTAGACAGCTTGACCCGGTCCGGTGTTTCATTGTCTAGGATCGATTCAAATCCAGTTCCTTTGTTACGCTTAACAAAGGCCAGGTCGGTCAAGCCTGGCCAGTCTATTGTTCCCGTCGAACAAAAGGAATCTTCACCCCAGGTTATTTCTCCCTTACCTATTGGTTCTCCACATGTACATGTTAGTAGGAAGAAATCAAAGAAACGACGTAGAGTGTCAATTTCTCCTTTACGGGTTAAGACTAGACATAGTTTTCCTAATGCTGAAAAATCTATGGAAGCCTGTTCGGTTCTACCATTAAGTGTTCAGGTTGCGGGCTTACGAACATCAAGCCCCACATTTGTTGATTCTTCACATCGTCGTTCACATACTGCTACACGACATTCAGGTTCACATTACCATTCACGTTCTCGTATACAACGCTCGGGTTCACCACCTCATCGTTTGTTTTCTCCTGTTCGTGATCCTGTTACCTCGGGTCGACGATCTCGTTCTCCGATCTGTAGTTCTCGTCCACCGGGGCATTTTGGTACTATTTTACGGCGTTCCCGTTCCCCGGTACGCCGTTCTCGTACGTCGACAGTTCATTCTCCTGATTCTGCTCACCATTTGCCTGGGGTTTCGGCTCCCTCTGATCAAGATTACCATGTTCATTTTCAACGAGCCCCTGTCCTTGATCATTTGGTGGATTATGATTTGTCGTCTTGTTCTCCGTCTCCGGTTTCGTCGAGTGAGTCGGATGATTCGTCTTCCTCTCAGGTTAGTGTCAAGGATACGTCGACGATGGATCCTCTCCTGAATATGCAAGCGCTTTTAGCGTTGGTTCCGGATATGCCCGTTCCTTCGAAGGGTTCTTCTAGTGGTAAGTGCCGGACAGCTGCGGACTCTGCATTCGCGACTCCCAAGCCGGATGTTCCTCGTACATGTGCTCCGTCACCAGCATGGGCAGATTATTTAGACAAATTCGATCGTCAATTACAAGATGACAATAAATTTAAGAAGCCTAGTCTAGGGATCTCCTATCGTCTTCATGATAACGTGTTACCTGACAAACCGCCCAAGCGTGATCGAGATTTATCTCAGGTTTCTAAATCATCTAAGTCGACTCCACTTGAAGTCAATACCAAAATTGTGGAGAATATTCAAGAGATGTTATTGGCAATCCAACGTGCTTCCTCTATCACTGATTGGTTTTTGTTGGCGACTTCGCGGATTGCCTTGGACCCGGAGTTACGCCGGGACGATGGATCGACTTCTTTGTCTGCGGGTCGTGTTGCTTATTTGCGAGGTTTCATTGAAACCCTAGTGCAGGCTAATCATCGAGTTATTCAGGCCACTTCTTTTTCTTACGTTTCGCTTCTCCAAGCGCAACGCAATGCCTTACTTAAGGCCGTCAAGCCGGACGTTTCCTTTATGGTTAAGGACTTTCTGCTTCATCAACCATTAGCTTCCAGCGCCATTTTCAACAATTCTATTGAGTCTGTTGTACCCATCATCCGCAAGGAACGTACTGCGCGTTTGATTGGGGCTGTTGCTCGAGGTGGTTCGTCGGATCGTCGCTCGAAGCGGGGTCGTAACTCCTCTTCCACCCAACAAGATGGCGGCGCTCGGGAGAGGTTTCGGGGTATTGACAAACCTCCACGCCGAGGGCGCCGTTCCTTTCGTGGTAAACCAACCAAGAGGGGTGGTCGTTCCAGTAAATGACTATCGAGTTCCCGGATCAGAGCAAGCCGAAATTTTGCAGCCTCCTCTTTTCCAGTCGTTCAACCATCATGTTGTGGGCGGCCGCCTTCAATACTTCATAGACAATTGGCGCCTCATCACCGACGACACCTGGATTTTGAGGGTTTTGGAGCGCGGCTTCCTGTTCACTTTTCGTTCCCTTCCCAAGCTTATCGTTTGGCCACGCCCATCCCGCCTTCCAGTCTCTGCGAGTCACGTCCAGACTCTTCTGTCGTCAGTCAACACGCTCATCGAGAAGGGAGCGGTCAGAGAATTACCGCCGACAGAGGACAGTTTTGGGTTCTACAGCCACGTGTTTCTGGTTCCCAAGAAAGACTCGCCCCAGATGCGGATGGTGATCGATCTAAAAGTGTTAAACAAGTTTCATCTCGCCCCCCCCCCTCATTTCAAGATGCCGACTGTTTCATCGATTCGGGCCCGTGTACATCTTCGGGATTGGCTGGCCTCAGTCGATTTACAGGACGCGTATCTTCATGTTCCAATTCATCCTCGTCATCGTCGTTACCTCCGCTTCGTTGTCAACGAACGCCGTTTCGAATGGCAGGTTCTTCCATTCGGGGTCAACATAGCACCTTGGCTGTTTACCCGCATTACCTCACCGGTCATGGCTTTTCTACACCTGCGGGGTATTCAGATAGAGGTTTATATAGACGACATCCTCCTATGGGCAGCGGACGAATCCCGTCTCAACATGCAAGTCCAGTTCACACTTCTGGTCTTACGTCATCTAGGATTCATTCCTCATCCTCTCAAGTCAGAGTTGGTCCCGGCTCAAGTTCGCCGTTACATCGGCGCAGTGTTCGATACTCATCATCAACTGGTATATCCTCCGGAAGATCGTTGGGACAAAATTCAGCTGTTAACCCGAAAGTTTTTGTCATCAACGTCACGGACACGTCAACAGTGGCAAAGTTTGGTAGGTTTGCTCACTTCCACTCAGGACCTAACTCATTACGGCCGACTACAGGTGCGTCCACTACAGTATCATCTGTATCCTTACCTACAGACACCTTCCATCAATCCAGCGGTGCCGGTATTGACGTCTCTTCATCCATATCTGATTTGGTGGCAATCCCGGCTCAACGTCATGCAGGGCGTTCCATTCCGTTTTCCGGCTCCGAGTCATCATCTGTACACCGATGCGTCCGAGACCGGTTGGGGTGCCCTTCTGGACGAATTAGTAGTATCCGGCAGATGGTCAACGTTGGATGCCAGTCTTCACATCAACCTTCTGGAGATGAAGGCAGTCATTCTGGCGGTGCAACATTGGAGTCATCGTCTCATGTACTCGTCTCTTCTCATTGCGACGGACAATTCCACAGTGATTGCTCACATCAACAAGTTGGGAACAACACGCTCGCTTCCAATGTTTCGCCTGGTGTGGGATCTCTACGAGTGGACTCGTTGTCATCACATTCATCTTCACGCCCGCCATGTTCCGGGTCGGCTCAATGTCTTAGCGGACAGCTTATCGCGTCCGGACACCGTTCTTCAGACCGAGTGGCAACTTCATCCGGAGGTGTTCCAGCAGATCTCCGACATCTGGGAGTCGCCGCTGATCGATCTGTTTGCTACGAGAAACAATGCCCAATTGACCCTGTTTGTCAGTCCGATTCGGGATCCTCAAGCCTTCGACATCGACGCCCTGTCAATCAATTGGGACAACTTCCTGGCTTATGCATTCCCGCCGATCGCCCTAATCCTGGAAGTACTTCAGAAGATTACCCGTCACGACTGCATCATTCTTCTCGTAGTCCCATGGTGGCCTCGGCGACAGTGGTTTCCGGTATTGCTCCCGCTTCTCACCGCCCCGCCACGTCGTTTGCCAGTGTGGCCCGACCTGTTACGTCAACCGCACGGGATATTTCATCACAACCCTCGGTGGCTCAACCTACACGTTTGCAGACTATCCAGAATGCACTCACAGTCCAGGGATTTTCAGCAGAGGTTGCACGAACGATGGTTTCAGCCAATCGATCTTCCACATCGCAGCTCTATCAGGCGAAATGGGCCTATTTCGTCTCCTGGTGCCGAGGACATGATGCCGATCCCGACGCTGCCTCTGTTTCCCTCGTAGCTGACTTTCTCCTTCATCTTCATCGTGATAAGAAGTTTCAAATCAGCACCATTGAAGGATATCGATCTGCTCTGGCTAGGGTGTTACGCCTTACTTCGGGTGTAGACATTAGTCTAAACGATAATATCTCTGCGCTCATTCGCGCCTTCGCGTTACAGTCTCGCCGTACGCGTCAACTGTTACCGAAATGGGATATTGGTGTGGTTCTGTGTGCTCTGATTCATCCACCCTTTGAACCTTTGGAATCCGCCTCTATTAAAGCTGTGTCTTATAAGACCGCCTTTTTGGCTGCGTTTGCTTTAGCGCCTAGAGTATCTGAACTTCATGCTCTTGAAAGATCTTCTATGACCTGGACGGCGGATTGGTCTCGCATTTCCTTTCGGCCCATTCCTGAATTTATTGCCAAAAATGAGTCTGTGCGTTCAGGTCCGTGCGCTCAACGATCGTACTCCATTCCGGCGTTGTCAGACTTTGTGCATGGGCTCGAAGACGACCTCCTGTTATGCCCGGTCCGGGCTATTCGCCACTATCTTACTCGTACCGACTCCGCTCGCGGCTCTCGGCGCCTGTTATTTCTGTCTCTTCGGCCGTCGGCTTTGCGTGATATTACCAAAAATACCATCGCCGCGTGGTTGAAGAAAACCATTAAATGGTCTTATCAATTGGCCATAGACGCTCCCCCTCTGTTGTCGAATGCCTCTTCTCATGAGATTCGCGCCATTGCTTCGTCATGGCCATTATGGAAGAATTTGTCCCTCCATGACATTGTCCAATCTTGTGCCTGGACGACGAACTCCACGTTCACCAACTTCTATCTGAGAGATATGTCAGTCCAGGCAGAAGGGATATCCACGTTTGGGCCGTTAATAGCGGCCCAGCACGTGGTCAACTAAATTCCAAAAAAAAGGGGGGGGGGCGGCAGTTTGAATCATCACAGCAAATCTGCAAATTGCTGTATCATCTCATCTCATTCATACTATTGGTCCACAATTGATTGATCTCATATGGAAGGAAGAAATAAGTCAGATGAACGACCTTGGATCCTCTAAAGAGATGTCAGACACTGTATCATCACCCTAAGATGTATGTATCCATGGTGAGTGTGATCTTTACCTTAACTGCGGTTTTTGATTGTGTCCTTCAGGTTCAATCTGACGTCCTTCTCAAAGATCTCAGCGCCGTCTTTTGCACTCAACCCCCTAGAATGATGGTTGGATGGAAGACGATTGTGGACTGAGAGTGATGTGACTTGGCGATCACTAGGCCCGTAACAGAACATGTCTCGACCGGTCTTAGGAACAGCCAAGATAAATAAGCCTTACCAAGTAGACTGTATATCACATCGGTTGAGGTTCTCTCTTGGTATAACACGGCTTCCCGAGTAGTACCAATACACGACGTTGCGGTAACTCTCTCGGGGGGAAACTAATAATTTCCACACCACAAACACAGCTACATGGCTGTGAACAATCAAAGATAAGTACACCAGTATCTTATTCACATGTTTAACCTTTTTTATGTTGATGACCAAGGTTGCATTTGTTGATTATGGATTGTTCATACTATGCCCATGTTTCTGTGTCATTCCAGCGGTCACTTAGCCTACTTTAATCTACCACAAGACCGAGGTTCCCACCTCCGTATGTTGGTACTATGGCATTAATTAAAGCAGGTTTAAGACTTAGGCAACAAACATCAAACATTTATAAACAATGTTTCTGTTTGTAACTAAGTCAAACCTGCTTTAATTTAATGTGCCCACCCTTCCGTCCCCTCGTACCGCGGCCTTGTTTCACTACTGGTCTCGGTTTGAGAAAGAGGATGAGAAATGAGGCTACAGTCGCCTATATAGTGACCACGCTGGATTTGAGTGGAGAGCTCTCCTAGGGGCGGACAACTCTCTCCTAGGGGAGTTAACTTTTTCTTTTAAACTTCCGTTTTCTACGTTTGATTGTGCAATTAATAAGGGATTAATGGCATTAATTAAAGCAGGTTTGACTTAGTTACAAACAGAAACATTGTTTATAAATGTTTGATGTTTCAAGCCAAATCAATTGTTTCAATGTCGGGGGACTTCAACCACTCGGGTTTTCATTTGTACTGATACCTCTGTCTATACTTTAAAATTCTCTGGGACATAATGTAGTGAATGGTTTACCTTCTTCAAAAAATGACCAAAGATTTGTTGTAAATACTCTTTCTTCATTGGACACCTTCCCTGACAACGAGGTAGAAGTAAAAAAGAATCTCTTTGTTTCATGTCTGAGTATTATAAATACTTAATAAACCACCATTCTTGCTCATTCCTGTTTATCCTCAATGTTCAAATGATGTGTTATGTTTCTGGCGCTCTAACGTTGGGAAAATATGGCCCGTCACAGATGCTTTTGACAGATGCATCTTAAGGGAACATGAAGTCTCCTTGGTAAGGACATGGACATATATTGATCATGGTGGCTGGGTCATAGATGTATGATTCCATTCCTGTACAGGGTATTTGTAGAACTTTACTCTCTTTCCTGGGAGAAAACGCACAAATATACAATGTTTGCAGATAAAGAATTGATTTGTTCCCCTTGATATACTTAGTATTCTCATAATATAGGCCAGACACTGATACTGGAATTCCCCCAAGACTGGTGGAGCAAATAATTTAGTATGATCTATTTCATTTCCATTATGTTTACTCCCACTTCAGAGTGTAAATACAGCACCATTGTTAATTGATTTAGAGAGGAGGAATATACCATTTAACGATCATTTTCATATTGATGTCTTATAGTGTGATATGGAGGACAGTCATAATGTGAACAACTGGCAGGGATATCAATATAACCACAAATCTTGTCCTGGCTCTGTCTTGGATCAAACAGAATAGTCAATTATGTAGGACTGAAGAGGGAGTTAACCATTACTCAATGATTATGGCAGATGGGAGAAATATATGTCTGTGTTTGATTGGGATGCTTGATGTAACTGAAGCAAAAATTATAGTTCTTCATTTTTACCCCTCGAGCAAATTTTGCCTGAAGGGTATTGTCATCTTCAGCATCATCTGTCTGTCTGTCAGTCTTGTGAACAAGATATCTCAAGAAGGATTATAGCCAGGCATTGTGAATTCATACCACGTATGCATCTGGTGAAGGGTCAGAAGTCCGACCTTGACCTATTTTATCAATGTCAAATTCTAGTATTTGCTATACTTTATGAAGGATTAAAGCTAGGGTCTCCAAATTCATATTACATATGCAACTGATTATTGACTAGAAGCCTATCCCAATTGACTTGACCTATTTTGTTAAGGTCATATACTGTTTATCTGATATAACATGAAGAAATATATCTAGGCTTTCCAAAATAATACTATGTATACATTTGGTGATGGTCCAGAGGTTTGCAGATGACTGACCTTGACCTATTTTATCCAGGTCAGATTCTATTCAGTACAAAATTTCATGAAGGATTATATCTACATTGTCCAAATTTATACGACATATGCCTGGACCTGAAGTCTATTGAATATCACTGACCTTGACCTATTTTCTAAAGGTCAACTCTATGTTAAGTCTAAGATCTCTGAATTCATGTTCCATATGCAGTTAAGTTAAAATAGATCAGAATTACAAGCGTCTAGTCCGTCATTCATAATCCAGCCGTCGTCCATTAGAGAATATCCGCGTCCATAATCCAAAGACCTATTCCATTTCCATATAACAGTATTAGCACCAAATTCAAAAAGACAAAAGTATATATAAACATAGGCTTGTTTCCTGCAAGAGAGAAGCGGTCAACAATTTTCAATGATGCCGGCAAGACATCATGATGTTCCAAAATATCAAATCCGTATCGCTGATCAGTATTCTTAATCCATAATATTCGTTATAGAGTCTGTTGAAGATGACTGACCTTCATCTATAATTCCATTCCAAGATCAAATCACTTGATTTGATTATGAGCTACTGAGGGTGTATTTAGAGCTAAGGATTTGGTCATGCTCTACATGTACCAGAACCTCAGCGCAAAAGTTTTCCCATCAATTAAGGCCTTGGCAAGAGCTGACCTACATGTAGCACAACTCCCTATCTATTTCTTATATATGTAAGAGAACTACAGCCAACCCTGATCAAATTTGTATTAACCTAGTTGTCAAAGTTCTAAAAATACTTCTTATGCAATGCATAATTGCCTAGTTTAGACAATAACTGATAACCGAGGGGTAATGGAGCCCATACTGTGTATCATATAGCTTTGAAAACAATGTTTATTTATATAAGAAGAATCAGTAGTCAAAATTGCCGATGGAAGTAGAGGGAGTGCCAATTGAACAAGAAAGCCTTATTGAAACAGATATGTCGGCACCATCCATGTCATTATGTACTCATCCATGGAACCATGCAGCACTCCATGTACATGTTGGACCATTTGTACTGATAATCTTTCACACATTGGCACCTTTATTTTAGGATGGAATCAAAAGGCCTGAAACCTGATGACACTTCCCTTATACCGGTTCTGTGTGTTGACAATTCAATGAATGTGGCTTTTGACAGATGCATCTTGGGGGAACATGAAATCTCTTGGGTAGGAAGGGAATTGTTAGTAGGTTGATGGTATTGATCAAGACACTGAGACATGTGATCTCGCCTGCTCCTGTTAACAGAGTGAGTTATTTGTAGTTGCCGCCTCCCTTGGGTAAGCACGATACAGTACACAAGATATCCGAAAATGAGTTGATTTTTCTCCCCATGATATGGAGATGAACGATTTATATGCAGGACTGATACTGAAATTCCCCTAAGACTGTTTGAATGAATCATATACATGTAGGTATAATCCATTTCATTTCCATCCTGTTAAATTAAGGACCTCGGCTCCTCAGAAAACTTGTCATTATCTATGAGACTAACTCAGGCATCCATGGGGTTTCTGAGTGTAAAGGAATAGGACCCCATCTATATGTTCCTGGGTGTGGAAAGGAATAGAACCCAAACATCGTGATTTTTCTGAAATATCGTTGAAAGCGACGTTAAATCATACTCACTCACTCCATTCTGTTGCAAGGATGGAAATAAGGATTGGGCATGTTGAGCTGCTTACTGGACAGGTTATTGGCATGTTGTTGCAGTTAAGGGCTGTTCCAGAAAAAAAATACATGGGGGGGCCGGAAGGCACTTATTATATATTTTTTTGTGGGTGGTCCTTTTATTACGAGTTGTATTTCTGTGGGTGATTGTAGATTATAATAAACTACTTCTGTTGGTAGTGAGTGTCGATATCAAAAATTTATTTCTATGGGTGGTGGGATCTTTACCGAATCGGCACATGACTTTCGATGCAACGAAATCTTTGTTTCGTTTTCTGTTGTGTTGAATGGTGTATTGGATTTTCTAGCACCATCTATTGGTGAGTGGTGACAAGGCGGCAAGAGTTGTCTCCCATACCAGTCTGCGACCATTCGGCCGTTTTCTGAAGTTTGTCGATTTCTGAAGTTTGCAGATCCTTCTACATGTACTTCCGCCAAATCCAACTGCGCAAAAATGGACGTTCATCTGTTCTTCAAAAATTTGAATTTGGGTCAGTATTGGCCCAAATTTGAACAGATGGGGTATGATGATTTGTCACAACTTACAGAATTGCAGCCAGATGATACCTGGTCGATGCAATTTTCGGGGCCAAAATCGGGCTCAAACAGAGGTATCAAGCTGGATTGCGAAATCATCAACAACAATATGTAATGGGGGATTTGTTGTCAGACATCTTTGAAGCTCTTTAATCATCCATGCCTGTACATGCATACAGTGGTTTGAAACATTATGGAGCACAGCTAATATTACCGAGAGATTTCTATGGGTGGTGGGTTGTACAAGAGTAATAACCTTTATATGGGTGGTGGTCTTTGAAGATTAACAGTTTCTATGGGTTGTGGCTCCTGGAGGCCTAACATTTCTATAGGTATAATTCAAAAATGCCTTCTGGTCCCCCCATGTATTTTTTTCTGGAACAGCCCTAAGGTAGTCCGTTGGTGGTTTTTTGTTTGAAATTGCAGTTTAACTCTTTACCTCATAGACTTGTGGGGAATTTTCTCTCTCTGGCCCATAATAGATTTGTAATGGCGTAGGTCTTCAACCCATGGACTCTTTTCAATTTTCATACTTCTCCAGCGATGTAAAATATCCCGTTTTATGTCCCATGTCATGTGGAGAAATATTTACCAATGGTCTCCCACAGACCCATTCTACGTAATTTGTTCACGTTTTATACCAATATCAGCAACATTTATTCTAAAAATAAGTAAACTTGTGAGAAAATGTGTTGTGTCCGCTTTACTTCTGTTGGAAATCACGAAAAAAGCGAAGAAATTGTCGCATTTTAGCCACGTTTTGCAAGGTTCTCTTCCCGCTTTCCGGCAACCATTCGTATATTTCCGTATATCATCGTAAAGCTAATTCTCCGTAGGATCGGGATTTGGCAGCGACATCACAAGATGGCAGGCGTAGAACGAACTGTAACTGTTTCAATACGATATAGTTAAATAAAGGAGAATACAGACGGTAATAAATATTCATAAGGTGAAATTAACATAGCCTCACTGATTGGCCAAGGTTGAACGTGGCCAATCACGTTGGAGGAAGAGGTCACGTGGTGACTCGGTCGCTATGGTCACTGTCAAACAGAAGGCCGACTGGGATAGAATGGTGGCTGAAAACATTTACCGCGAAGGCAGCAGGTCCCGGGAAAATACATAAAATAAACTCAGATGGGCAGATTTGACGAGTTAGTCATCAAGGTTAGATACTTTGGTAGTTTATGCTCGCGTTACGTGAAATATTCAGGAATTTGGAAGCAGGTTTTACGATTTTTCGAACGTTTGTCTTGGAGCACACGAAACAAATTTGTTGTCAAATCGCGCATTTTTCATCGATTATTTCTGTTCCTCTCCCGATTTCATTTTACCCTTACTACAAAACATACCAACAGTCCATATAGTCAGATTCATTTAAATTTTGGCTTTCTGAAAATGTATAGTTTTAATTAGGTTTTACTCAAAATAAACGCAAAAATTGCAAAAGTAATCCACCACATGGGAACTTCCTGAGGACAGCGATGACACGCTGAAAGACGGTTCTATGGGGCAGCGTGCAAGGCGCTCAAAGGCGGTTCTATGGGGGAGCGTGCAAGGCGCTCAAAGGCGGTCGTATGGGGTAAAGAGTTAATGGCCGCTTCCCATATGGATTTCGCGGCCCATCAACTCAAATGTTTTATTTTAATTCCACATTACTTTTCTTATTTGTGGTGTTTACAAGCGCTATATTTTAAAACAAAAATAAATAAATAAATAAACAAATGAATAAATAAGTAAATAAATAAATGGATAAATAACAAGGAGAAAGCGGAATGAGACACAAATAGAAGAGAAATTCTTACGAGTTCGTCGGTCAGTTTATGCTTAGGTTATTGGTAAACATGTGTTCATTATGTATTGTAGTTGCGTGGGTGATTCCTTCGTCTTTGTACCCCTTCATACACACAAAGCCGTCCAGAAAAAACTGGGAGAACCATAAGCTGGTTCTTCCAGAAATCTGTGCCTGTAACAGTTGCTTGGAGTGCGTATTCTGTGTTAAACACTTGGGCATCTCCGGCGTAGAGCGCGTCGGGTCTTGTGGTTGGTTGATATTGTCAGTTCAGGACGTCTTTCTGGGGTGTTGTCATTCACGACGCTGTGTAATAATTTGGTGTTGGTTGGTCGTTTTGGGCTTTGGCGGCCATTTTCAATGTTTTTGCCAGTTTTCCCCATTAGGGTATCCCTTCTTAGGTTAAGAGATTGGGATTTCCTTTAAAGTCTTCTAGCTGAGAATTTTGTGCAGCAACATTCACCCAATTTGGAAATTTTTTCGATAGACATTGTGATTATCTTCAAATAGTTAGAATACATGTATAAGAAAAAGTTAAATACTATTTATATGATTTTTCCAGAATATGCTTCAAAACCAGGGCTATTCCCTATGTTTTCTGGGTTATCAATTGGAGCATGGGTCAGTCCATTTAACAGTGACTGCAGCTAAACATCAACCCCTCAGCCAGACAGTTTTAGTCAGTGTATATTGGTACACATGGAAAATGCATATGTAAAAGCCTGAAATATTTGATTGAATGGGATGTTGGATGAATTAGAGAACTATAATAAATAGTTTGACATATCACGTGCAAAAAATATGGCGGAAGAACAAAAATATTCTGAACAAAAACAAAAGGCTTCAAGCCATTCTTGCTTTGAACCCTAATGATAATCTGAACAATAATAAAAGTCTTCCGATTTTCAGTGGGAGCCATGTAATATAGAGTTTTTCATAGGAATACGAAGCTGCGCATCTAAAACCCCTCGGCTCTGGGTGCCAGCCATTGACATGTACTAATTTGAAAATATCAGGAACATCAAGCAGTCAAGTGACAAATATACAGATTATCAAAAAACTTGCAATCAGAAATAGCCGCAAAGTTTTCCGTCCAATCAGAGAAACTGGCAGTCATTACTTGTCTCTTGATGTATCTATGACGTATACCAAGCAAACTGAACACTTGAACAGTATCAAAGGATAGATCATCATTGATTTTACATAAATTGAAAATGGCTGCCAAGGTTTCCATCCAATCAGAGAAAACGGTTCTGTCATTCATTGTTAGTCTCTTGATGTACTGATGATGCATACAAAGTCTTGCATCAAACACTTGAACAGTACTAGAAGTATAGATTTTGCATAAATTAAAGATGGCAATAAAGTTTCCACCTAATCAGAGAAATTGGTTAGTCTCTTGATGCAATGATGATGTATATCAAATTTTACATCGAGCACTTGAACGGTATCAGAGATCAAGATCATTAATGATTCTGCATAAATTAAAGATGACTGCCTATCCTTCCCGTCATTCAGAGGAACTGCTGTGGTTATTCATTGCGAGTCTCTTGATTTATCGATGCTGATACATACCAAATTTCATATAGAACACTTAAATGGTATCAGAGATATACATCATTAAAAATTTTGCATAAATTGAAGATGGCCGCCAAGATTTCCGGCCAATCAGAGAAACCAGTTCTGCCATTCATCAGAAGTCTCTTGATGCATCGATGATGTTTACCAAATTTTACATCGAGCACTTGAACGGTATCAGAGATAGAGATCATTGATGGTTTTGCATAAATTAAAAATGGCCGACCATCCTTCCCGCCTCTCAGAAGAACTGATGTGGTTATTCAATGCAAGTCTCTTGATATATCGATGCTGTATACCAAGTTTCGTATAGAACACTTCAATGGTATCAGAGAAATACATCATTAAAGATTCTGCATAAATTAAAGATGGCCGCCAAGGCTTTTACCCAATCCGGGAAACTGGTTTGGTCATTCCTTTAAAGTGTCTTGATGTATCGATAATCTATACCAACTTTTACACTGAACAGTGAAATCGGTTCCGAGATACACAAGATTCATGGTTTCGCATAAATTAAAGATGGTCGCCAAAGTTTCCACCCAATCGGGTCCAGATTCAATGGGGTTCTGGGTCACGAGCATATGGATGTGCACGGCAAGTTGTATCGATAATCTATACCAAGTTTCACAATGAACAGCGAAATGGTTTCCGAGATACACAAGATTCATGGTTTCGCATAAATTAAAGATGGCCACCAAAGTTTCCACCCAATCGGGTCCACATTCAATAGGGTCACGAGCATATGGATGTGCACAGCAAGTTTGGTGTGCCTAGGGTAAGTCGTTCTAAAGATAGCTTGGTAACGAGAAAGCTGTGACGGTTTCGCATAAATTAAAGATGGCCATTTCCAACCAATCGGGTCCAGATTCAATAGGCTTGTGGTTGACCACCCAACAATCCTGCATACCAAATTTGAAGTCTCTAGAAGCTACGGTTTGGCTTCTAGACCGGTCACAAGAATTGTTGACGAATTTTCCGTGACGTTGCCATGGAAACCGCAAAATTCATCATAAATTACCCAAATTCGATAGGCTTGTGGCTGACCACCCAACAATCCTGTATACCAAATTTGAAGTCTCTAGAAGCAATGGTTTGGCTTCTAGACCGGTCACAAGAATTGTTGATGACTGACGACCGGAAGACCGTACGACACTGCAGGGGTTATTCTAGCCCAAAATCTTTCATCTACTCAATTTGAGAATTTCACAAAACTCAATTTTTCGGCGCGCCATTGGCGCGCCAATAATCGAAAAAACTCAATATTTCCATGGTTTTCATAGTTTCGGCTCAGAAACTCAATTATGCAAACATTTTCATAGGGATAACTGAAAACAAATTTCAAACCCACAGTTGAAAATTACACATCCATTATACACGTCCGCCTTCATTTCAAGCCTGCAAATAATGTTTTCACTGGTGACCGACACTTTGGCAGGCATCAATAACTTAGTATCTAACATTTGGAATGTGTTGCCCTGACAAAGATAGTATCTGGCTTCGTACTCAGTACTACAAAAGGTAGCTGTTTTTTTCCAGGAATAGTTGTTTATAATTGTTAGCTAACATGAAATAAATATGACTGCATGATTAACTTTGTCGAATTTCTGTATACAAGATGTAGTTTTTGGCTGAGTAAAAAACCATCGAAATTGCCTAAAAGAAGAAAAAACAATACGATGTTTATCAAGTATTCTGTTTGAAAATCCAATCAAATGGTACTATGCCTTTCAGTTATACTTAAAAGAGAATCAACCACCCAAGATTGTTGATTTTATGACCTTGAAAATGGTAATTTTTCATTGAGAGGAGATCGTCAGATACATTTCGTTGTTGTTGTTGCAAAGCCCGGGCCACTCAATTTCCGTGTCTAATTTCTTTGCCCACGGTTTTGCAGTTCATTAGTCATTGCAGTCAAAGCATTCTTATATTTTGTACATTAATGTCTATAGTGCACAAGTTTTATTCTGTTTCGAGTGGTAGCTAGCTGTAAAATACCAGATCAACATCGTTTGAAGCAACAATTTCTGCCTGGCAAACGATCCTGTCAGAGTGAATCTTGCAGCGCATTTACTGATGATGTCAGCAATATTGCGAAGATGGTATTTGGCAATCTTCTTAACGCTATATTTCATTGGATGATAATGAACTGCCTGTCCAATGAATGAGCGTGATACTGCCCAACACTCTCCTATCAAAGGTTCTCCTATGCACCATTCGTTCAAATTGTCAGTATCACCTTTGTGCGGAGAGTCACAGTGCGCCAGTAAACAACAACAACGAAAACAGACGTCGGATCGCGAACTCGGACAAGATTCAAGGATTAAAATAAGTTTATTAGATACAAATACACAATGATATGGGCGAGGAAATATCAGTAAAATTCAAAAAAAATTCGTGCGCAAGCGCGCCCAATATCGAAAATTAAAAGAAACTGAATTTGTCGAAGGAAAACTCAATTTACAAAAATCCTCTAAAACTCAATTTTCAAAATTTCTCATCGGGATTACCACGATGAGAAATCGGCTAGAAAAACCCCTGGACAGGACAACCCACCGGACGTAATTGCCGACGACAAGACCCCACAGCCTTATACATGTAGGCTGAGGGGTAAAAATGCACACCAACCTATATATTTTTTCTTTGTTTTTCCTCATATTACACAATTATGAATGCAACAAGACACATTATTCAAAAAGTTAATAACTTTGATTTACCACCAGCGGACATCCTTAATATTGTCGCATAAGTATAGAGTGTAAATACAGCACCATTGCTGATGATCTTAGAGAGGAGGAATATACTGTACCATTTAATGACGATTTTCATATAGTTTGTTCATAAATAAAATGATGTGGAGTGCCATAATATTGGTGAACAGATGGCACGGATCAATTCAACCTGGTTTCTTGTCCTGGGCAGTGTTTTCTTGTCGCAGCAGTGGTCTCTGTATCATAAAGAATGATCAATTAAGTCTGAAGGGAGAACCAATAAACTCGCAGACATGACCAATAAGAATTACATGTAGGTATTGGTATGGTACATGTATATAGGTTAACTGGAGTGTCATCTTGTTTTAAAGACAACACAGATGGAATTTGTAGTTGGAATTGTCAATCGTAATCTCTCTAATAATAGGAATTAATAATATTAATAATAATATGAAGTTGACAAAATGGTTCAAAATCATGCATATAATCCATTATTTATTCATTATTTCAATGATTTTAGAGGTTGATAAAATTTATTAGCACAGCCGATTGAAGTTGTCTCCAAAATATGGAGTGTTTGAATTTATATAAGGGGATTGAATTATTAGAGTGATTACATATAGTATTAAAAGTAAAGTAACTGCAAGTTGAACAAGGAAGTGTTCAAGATTGAAGAAGATATTGATGATACTGCATTGCAATTCTGTTTACTGTGTAGAGAATGAAACCCAATGGATTTTGGATCATATCATTGTTACTCTGTCTCCGAGATTGGTACCTATTGTTTGAGCCTCACTGCCAGGTGACCTGGTTAACATTCTCATCTCTGTGGGAGAAATGTCTGTATGATTTCATTTGGTCTGTCTGTATTGAGTTCTGGTTGCTGTGCATTTGGATATCATATGTACATGTACATGTATGTAGAATAGATTGTAACAGTTTCATGTCCCAGGTACATGTTTTACTGATTTGCTCCAGGAGTTGCTGTCAAATTCTGAATGTCTACAATGGTGCAATTGCTTCAGTTGACACATTCCATGATGAAGCAGAAATTGAAGTCTTTTGAATAAATTATTTTCACCAGTGTTTTGAATATAGAATTAATCCACCACCACTCTTGCCCTTTTCCTGCATGCTCATGCTTGATGTTCTGAAGACCTGTCACATTCCTGACAGCCAAACTTTGCGAAAATACGGCAGTCACACACATGCTTTCGACTTTCAACGCATGCATTTTTGGAGGAACAGGATCTCCTTGATAAAAATTGATTTTAGGTTGATGGTATTGATCAGGATGGCGAGGTCATGTGACCTCAACTGATGCTGTCAATGGAGTCATTTGTATTTTCCATCTTGCTTGAAGAAGCACTGTACACAAGATACTCATCTATGAAGAATTGATTTTTCTCTCCTGGATAATGGATGAACAATTTATAATTCAGGCCAGACACTGATAATGGAATTCCCTTAAGACTGGTTCAGGCCTGACACTGATATTGGAATTCCTTCAAGGCTGGTTCAGGTCTGACATTTATATTGGAATTTCCCCAAAACTGGTCAAGGCCTGACACTGCTATTGGAATTCCCCCAAAGGATGGTTCTGGCCTGATACAGGAATTCTCAGAAGACTGCTTCAGGCCTGACACTGACACTGGAATTCTCCAAAGGCTGATTCAGGCCTACTGGAATTCCCCCAAAGCTGGTTCAGGCCAGACATTGATACTGGAAATCCCCCAAGGAAGGTTCAGGCCTGACACTGATATTGGAATTCCTCCAAGACTGGTTCGGGCCTGGCACTGGAATTCCCCCAAGGCTGGTTAAGGCCTGATATTGATATTGGAATTTCCCCAAGGTCATGAAGGTAGGTTCAGGCCTGACGCTGATACTGGAATTCCCCCAAGGCTGGTTCAAGCCTGACATTGATCCTGGAATTCCCTCCTGAAACTCTTTGAGTGACTTGCTTTTCTTTTGTTGAGAAGCAAGAGGGACTTGATAATGTGATGTCTGGCACTGTAATATCACTTGTCTTTATTGCATCATGTAAGCATCCTGTATGTGTCTTGTGTGCTGTCCTCAACTTTTGTAGGGTGGATGGAGGATGTCCGGGTCCATGCTGCTTCAAAGATTTCTTCTTTTAAGTAGCAAGAACGAAACTTGGCTGGGTGGTGCTTGGTTGATTTGTCGCGATATGTCTGAAATAACGTTGAAAGCAATGTTAAATCCTATTCACTCACTCACTCGAATCACACAGAATAATCAATGGGACTGAAGAGAGAACCAAATAGATTGGTTATTGATTTTGTGCAAATTACATGTATGCAATGGTTCTGAAGATGATGCATGTAAGCTCAGTTTGTATAATATTATCAGAGATACATTTCTCATAATAGGACATCAAGAGACTGCCAATTAATTAAATAAGTAAAGCTTTTGAAGCGGATATGGTCATAGATAGTGTTACCTGCCCATGCAATCCAGGTACTTTGAGAATGAAATCAATCGATATAGGACATACATGTACATGTAGCCATGTGTATTGATAACCTGTCTCTTCTTTGATCCTCATCATCAGATGATTGACCGACTTTCACATCTCTTCATGGGTGAATATCTGAACATGGTTGTTATATGTATATATATGGTCTGATCTGTGGTCACATATATGGCCATGACATCTAGTCTTGGATACATGTTCTATCTGACAGATTCATACATGTACATGTATAGACAGAAACACATGTACATCTCAGTACTGGATTGAAACACTTCGGGAGTTGTTGATTTAATTCAAGAATTAAGTCCTGAACATTTGTTAATGCATTAGTTGACACATTCGCTGACAATTAACAAAACAGAAAACAATGTTGTGTGGAAGAAATTTCTGCCAGTGTATGGAATGAATAATTAAATCGCCATCCATCCTTTCCCTTCCTGCTCACCATTTACTATTCAAACATTGTCACATGCCTGGTGGCCCAGACATTGGAAGAATACAACAGTCACAGATCTGTGCTTTCAACAGAACTACATCTTGGGGGATCATAATCATTTACCAGTTCCTTGGTCGGTACGTACCAGCTAGAGCACACAAAGGGCATGACACAGCTTCACATAAGGCTCTTCTTTTACATGTATGCGAAACAATTCAGACGATGAGCAAAATTCTTGAATGGGTGGACATATATCAAAATTGATGTACCAAACCAAACATTAGTTAAGATTTTCGCAACAAATATTTAGTATTTCTTTCCAGCCATTGTTCAATATCACATATATGGTAATTATGTCCATTGTTATGAGAGTCTACATGTACATGTTGGTTATACATTCCTGGTGAAATTTGATGAAGCTCGCTCAGTCTGTGTGCTGTCTTCTCTGTGTGCACAGTAATGCGTAACGATTGGGGCTATGGCAAATGGGCTATTAGGTCTCTTTGGCAAGTCAGCTAAGATTGTTTACGTACCGGTAATAGTAAGTTTACAGTCTGTGCTAGCTGTCTTCTCTGTGTGCACAGTAGTGCGTAACGATTGGGGCTATGGCAAATGGGCTATTAGGTCTCTTTGGCAAGTCAGCTAAGATTGTTTACGTACCGGTAATAGTAAGTTTACAGTCTGTGCTAGCTGTCCTCTCTTTGTGCACAGTAGTGCGTAACGATTGGGGCTATGGCAAATGGACTATCTAGGTCTCTTTGGCAAGTCAGCTAAGATTGTTTACGTACCGGTAATAGTAAGTTTACAGTCTGTGCTAGCTGTCCTCTCTGTGTGCACAGTAGTGCGTAATGATTGGGGATATGGCAAATGGGCTATTAGGTCTCTTTGGCAAGTCAGCTAAGATTGTTTACGTAATAGTAAGTTTACAGTGTTGGTCAGGTTGGCTGTTCATGTGACCTTGGTTGCCCTTCCCGGTCTTCAGACTTCAGTCCCCAATGGAATTTTTTGTTCCCTGGATGTATTAAGGCCTGTATAAGTGTGTTCATAACTGAACTGATGTGGAGGTCATGTCATTATGATGTGCACAACTGGCAGAGATCAATGGACCTTTGCTGAAACTCTCTGATTGACTGCCAATTGTCTCCATGAGCCAACGAAAATACCAGATTTGTTTTTGAAAATATGAATTGACCAATCAAGATGTCCCATTTCTTATTGTGGGCATTATATATGTATAGATATATCATATATATATATATATATATATATATGTTTAGAAATTTAACAAATGCATGTCCTTTTATTGTGCTGCACAGCCATTGGCCATGCAACATGTGGGCTACTTTGTCTTATTGCAGAATTGCAAACTTCTGCATTTATAGTTTACATACATGTAGTATGTAATCGAAGATCAGGGAGTTCCCTGATCAGTGGATTCAGTTAAATAAAAAGGAACTTCTATGAGAACCATCATTGAGCAACCCAATTGTGAACAGTTTTGAATAACTAGTACTAAAACTGGGCATAATATTTTATTTGGAATTAGCTTTCAAAGTGTTTTAAATGTTTTCTGTTTATTCAAGATCTTACCATATCTCATGAATAAGAGCTGTTAACTTTCTTGCACCTACCATAGAGGGTTTTCCTAATTGAATATTCTCAAGTGTTGTCCTTGTAATTGCTAACACTAAACCCATATTTGTTGAACTCTTCAACTTCTGCTGGGTCTGTAGGTATAATTGAGGTGGTGGAATTAATTGGACTTGACTAGTGTTGATGGGGTATTGTGTAAAGTGACGCCCTCACCACTCTTCATATTGGCTTTGATCTCCTCCAGCGCTTGAGGGTGGCTAAGGTAAACATGCGAGTAGCTCGGTGACTTTGTGGATGTGAGCCAGATCTACATAAAAGGAACAATGTGCTTGAACATGCGCTAACTTATGCACTGGCATGGAGCTAGTGCACGCATAATTCAGGGCTGGAATTTCCATGTTTCTTTAGCAGACAGTGCCAGGTTTCATCTTTTGTTCTAAAACCTGAGTTGCATCTTGTCTGTGAATGTGAGCAATAGGGTAGAGAGGTATCATCATGTTTTTTAGCCCACCATCACCAGATAGTGGGCTGTTCAAATCAGTTTTCGTCCGTGGTCCGTCGTCCGTCAGTCAGTCTGTCGTCCGTCAGTCCGTCCGTAAACAATTCTTGTTATCGCGATTTCTCAGGAACTACTGCATGGATCTTTTCCAAATTTGGTACACAGGTTCCCCTTGGGGTCTAGTTGTGCAAGAAACCCTTTCTGGTCCGATTCGAAAATCTAATATGGCCACCAGGCAGCCATCTTGGATTTCCCCATGAAACCTTGTTACCGCGATTTCTCAGGAACTACTGCATGGATCTTTCTCAAATTTGGTACACAGGTCCCACATTGAGCAAGATACCTTTTCTGGTCCGATTCGAAAATCCAATATGGCCACCAGGCAGCCATCTTGGATTTTCCCATGAAACCTTGTTATCACGTTTTCTCAGGAACTACTGCATGGATCTTTCTCAAATTTGTTACACCGGTCCCACATGGGGTCTAGTTGAGCAAGATACCTTTTCTGGTCCGATTCGAAAATCCAATATGGCCACCAGGCAGCCATCTTGTATTTCCCCATGAAACTTAGTTATCGTCATTTCTCAGTACTGCATAGATCTTTCTCAAATTTGGTACACAGATTCTCCTTAGGGTCTAGTTTTGCAAGATACCTTTTTCGGTCCGAATCGAAAATCCAATATGGCCATCTTGGATTTCTCCATGAAAACTTGTTATCGCGATTTCTCAGGAACTACTGCATGGATCTTTCTCAAATTTGGTACACAGATTCTCCTTAGGGTCTAGTTTTGCAAGGTACCTTTTCTGGTCCGATTCCAAAATCCAATATGTCCATCAGGCGGCCATCTTGGATTTCCCCATGAAACTTTGTTATTGCAATTTCTCAGGAACTACTGCATGGATCTTTATCAAATTTGGTACACAGGTTCCCCTTGTCGCCTAGTTGTGCAAGATACCTTTTCTGGTCCGATTTGAAAATCCAATATGGCCACCAGGTGCCCATCTTGGATTTCCCAATGAAACTTTGTTATCGTGATTTCTCAAGAAGTACTGCATGGATCTTCCTCAAATTTGGTACACAGGCCCCACATGGGGCCTAGTTGTGCAAGATATCTTTTTTGGTCCGATTCGAAAATCCAATTAATACGATATTCTTGAGTTGTGACGTTCCATCACAGGAGTCGGCAGATCAAACGGTGGGGCATATTCTATATATGACTATAGAGAATATCCATATCTTCACCTTCCATAATCAAGGAGTTCAAATAATTCGGAATTAAAATGTATTTCTTCAAATTTTAAATCAGTTTTCTTTAGTCCATGCAGTTGCAAGTGAACTGCCCCACCCTTTCGTCTGCCGGCGGGTCAGCTACATGAAGGGACGTCACTCTTGTGACACAATGTCACAACTCGACAACTGTAAACTACTGCATGTTTCGATCCAAGGGAAATAATCAGGATTCAGACACTTTCAAATTTGAAGTTTCAACATTACTGCACGGACCGGATCCCTTCACCATAAGTATTGTACCATGGTACTATTTTCGAGCATGGTATCTTAAGAGATATCTCAAACTAGTCCAGTAAACAGAACAGAACTAGCATTCATTCCTAATTATAAAATCTTAATTATGCCAAAGCTAAAGAGATTTTTCTTCGCTTCCAGTACCCAATGATGACACGTGCAAAAAAAAAAAATCAAAAAAAAATACTACAAAACGAAGACGAAGGATCCTCCGTACATGTACATCCACTTTCAGACTAACTTTGCTCATTTCTCTTGTACTATAACAACCGACATAAGTACAGTTTCTAGAAATCTTGAAACTCCTGAAACTTAGAAAGATTATATCTTGGTGTTTTCCATTGTCCCTTTTTCGAATAAGATTCGAAATTCTGTAAACAAAATTACAACTCGATCGTCTTAGTAACAATGGACAAAAAGATCCTCTTGTCATTAGCTTACAATTATCGGACAATGGTGGGCGCCAAGATCCTTCAGGATCTCTCGTATAAGAAAATTTAAACATTTTCCTCCTATTGTTGTTACCACATCATGCATGAAGTACATTGTATCAATCCACTGGCACTATAGTTGCAACAAGAAACATTTTTAACATTGTCCAAACTGGCAAATCTGTGAAAAAAAGACCATAACAACATCCTGGAGTCTTCATTCTATGTGAAAAAAAGTTACTGCCTATGTGACCTTGGTCCATGTTGTAGGCACCAGACTTAATTAAATTTATTAAATTTGGCTTATAATTGCTTAAAAAACCTGTCAAAGCTAACAACTTTGAAGATATTTATTGTCCCAGAGTAGGATAACTTTGCCAATGTAAACAAATGGTTCCTTACATAATGGCAGCAGCATAATGGCACATTGCCGATGACCTTGATAGCAGAATTCTGATCTCTGAACATTGCTATTATTGACAGCTTTCATGTGTATCAAAGTTCCACCCAATAAGCTTCTGTTCAAGAGCCAAGCAAGGAGGCAATTGCATTATCCTGAAGTTCTAGTGGTTCTGATTGTTATAACCTGGGGAAAAAACAGAAAAAAAACAAACATTAACTTGACTAAACTGACAATGTTCTTAGCTGGTACTATACCAACTTCTAAATGCCACTCAGTGTTAGACAGGGTTCAAAAACTGCCTACAGTCCAAAAATAACCTTTTGCCAAATTTTGCCTGTCCACTTTTGATTTCTCCTGTCTCTCATGTCAAATTTTCACCTGTCCAAATTTCACTGCACAGGTGGACAGGTCTCTGGCTAACATTATGATGCCACTAGACAAGTACTATATCATTGATCAGGTATAAATACAAGTTTAACCACAGGCCTGCACCTATAGATCTGTGAATCCTGTTAGTTTTTGTACATGTACACAGGTTTGCATGATGAACTGATGCCAGGGTAACCCGCTTACACTCTCACCATGTATCTGGAACCTGTATCACAAGAAAGTGCAAGACAAGCAGGGTTGATTTACAGGGTGGTGGTACATACATGTATGCTGTACTAAACAGGCCATGGTATAGTCAGTACACATTTACTCTGTGATATTAAAGTCGCATGTGCACACAGAGAATAATGGAGAGGGGAGAGAACACAAGTGTGGTATGGCAGCAGTACATGACTATTATCATAGTAAATGTGTGGATATTAACGATTTCCTGACTAGTCAAACACACTCGATTTATCCAATACATGCGCAGGTAAACAAGGATTCATTCACCTCGGATAATTCTTTGGAAGGAGCTGTCCAGCTGGATCAGGTCCCTAGTTCATTCAAGTTCCGTGGCCAGTCCTTTGATCTATGTGATGCTTGGTGAAGTACATGTACATAACATTTTGTCTTCATAATGCTTAGGCCAAACAAAATAATATCTGTGTTTACTATTACATGCATTTTGAAAATAGGGTAGGTAGGTAGGCTTTATTATTTTATTTACTCCAAAATTTTACGACATATTTTTTTAGGGTGCAAAAAATTTGCTCAATTTTTTTTTCCGTATATGTACTGTGTAGGTCAGTGTAAATTGTGGTCCAATCACATTTCTGAACACTACGTTATGCTGTTAGTGTTAACTGTTTTGTATATGTGCTGGTATATGTAACTGCACAAAACAGTTTTCCTCTCCATAGTATATTTTCTTTCCTATTTGTGTTGTACTTTCAAGAATAAATATGCTTTAAATACATTGTTCATTCCGGTCAACCTGTGTTTGGTGTTGGTACTTCTATCCTTGGCATCACATGCCCCGGGTCTGATTATTCTTCTATTGTATAATGTATACTATGCATTGGGATATTCACCGATCATGTACATGAAGCCCCATAGCCTCTACCCTAGTCTTTCGATCATGGATGTGAAAATTCTTTATGGATGATGGCTCAGTGGCTACTGAATGTCAGATCAAACTCAAATTCACATCACCCATTGAGTCTGCAAATATGCCACAAATGATTTTCAAATCCGAATTAACAATCATGGTATACCCTTTATTTAATGATTTCTACAACTATTGTGGTGTGTGTGTGTAAAAATCGGCAAGCATTATATAATTTTGTACCAAGTATTACAAACCTAAATTAATCTGGCTGTTTTCTCCCCATTACTATCCACATCAGACCTCGTCCCTTGCATTCATAATAGATGTATGCTTTGTTACCCCTCAGCCCATAGGGCTGTGGGGTCTTGTCGTTGCCATGTACGTACGTCCGTCCGTCCTAGCGTCCGTCCGTCCTAGCGTCCGTCCGTCCGTCAACATTTTCTTGTCCGCTAAATATCTGCAGATCTATGAAGTCGGGCCTGACCAAACTTTGGTGAGAGCTTCCTTAATGTTGACAGATGAAATGATTAGATTTTCAGATGGCTATGATGATGTCATGATTTTTAATTATTGTTTTTATTACCCCTCAGCCCATAGGGCTGTGGGGTCTTGTCGTTGCCATGTACGTACGTCCGTCCGTCCTAGCGTCCGTCCGTCCCAGCGTCCGTCCGTCCGTCCGTCCGTCAACATTTTCTTGTCCGCTAAATATTTGCAGATCTATGAAGTCGGGCCTGACCAAACTTTGGTGAGAGCTTCCTGAATGTTGACAGATGAAATGATTAGATTTTCAGATGGCTGTGATGATGACATGATTTTTAATTATTTTTTTTATTATTTATTGATGGCGTAGCTTTTGCGCTGTTATCTATGCCCATCAACATGTTCTTGTCCGCTGAATATCTGCAGATCTATGAAGTCGGGCCTGACCAAACTTTGGTGAGAGCTTCCTGAATGTTGACCGATGAAATGATTAGATTTTCAGATGGCTATGATGATGTCATGATTTAAAAAAAAAAAAATTATTATTTATTGATGGCTTAGCTTCTGCACTGTTATCTATGCCCATCAACATGTTCTTGTCCGCTGAATATCTGCAGATCTATCAAGTCGGGCCTGACCAAACTTTGGTGAGAGCTTCCTGAATGTTGACAGATGAAATGATTAGATTTTCAGATGGCTGTGATAATTTCATGATTTTTAATTTTTTTAAATTTTTTAATTTATTGATGGCTTAGCTTTTGCACTGTTATCTATGCCCATCGGGAACCCTTGGTTGCATGTTTTGTTGTGAATTTTGAAGGTTCCCTGATACAAGAAAGCCTGGTCCATTCATGGTTCTCATTGAATGAAGGACAACATTTTTCTTAAATTTTGCTATTAAATCATTCTATTCTACATGTACATCATATGATTTATTCTAAAACTTTTGCATGAACCATATTTGTGTCCACACATTTAACTGGTACAACATAATGCTTCAATTTTTGTCACCAAACATGTTACTGTACCTTGGAAATTATGTAAAACGAGTGATTAGGAGAGCCCATTTTTAACCTGACTGTGTGCAATTTTGAATCAGTTTGCATACCTGGAGCTTATGGCCCCCCCCCCCCAAAAATAATGATAAGGGTGGGCCTGTGTCAATAAGTGTGTTTACTTGTTATCACACTTGTGCAATGCATAAATTTCCACTGATAAAGCTACACTTCCTTGCATGCTGTAATCCCAGCACACCACTACCGTGAAACCGAAGTCTGTTATATACGGTATCCAGGGATTTTTGCAGGTTCCGATCCCAAACTCCCAGTTCCTTTTCGTAATTCATTATTGAGGGTCCAATTTTTTTAAGTGAATTTCGGCGCAAAGAGCCTGTGATCAATCACAAAACAGAGGTTTATTAACTTGAAATTCAATACCCAGCTATGCAATCGGATCGATATTGAGGCTTCCAGAAGCTTTTTCTAGGAGTATTTCCTTCAGAAATCCTTTCAAATTGAACAACAACAACACTTTCATTTTTTGTTTCATTTGAGTTTTGGGTGTCCATATGTTTTCCAAAACTAAACTGGCTCTAGATGCAGCCCTGATCCTACTTGACTGAAAAAAAAACAGGCTGAGGGGTCCACGCACCTTTTAGGTGCTTGCCTGCAATTCATGTTATTTATTGATGGCGTAGCTTTTGCACTGTTATCTATGCCCATCAACATGTTCTTGTCCGCTGAATATCTGCAGATCTATGAAGTCGGGCCTAACCAAACTTTGGTGAAAGCTTCCTGAATGTTGATAGATGAAATGATTAGATTTTCAGATGGCTATGATGATGTCATGATTTTAAAAAAAAAATTATTATATATTGATGGCTTAGCTTCTGCACTGTTATCTATCATGTCTATGCCCATCAACATGTTCTTGTCCGCTGAATATCTGCAGATCTATGAAGTCGGGCCTGACCAAACTTTGGTGAGAGCTTCCTGAATGTTGACAGATGAAATGATTAGATTTTCAGATGGCTATGATAATTTCATGATTTTTAATTTTTTTAAATTTTTTAATTTATTGATGGCTTAGCTTTTGCACTGTTATCTATGCCCATCGGGAACCCTTGGTTGCATGTTTCGTTGTGAATTTTGAAGGTTCCCTGATACAAGAAAGCCTGGTCCATTCATGATTCTCATTGAATGAAGGACAACATTTTTCTTAAATTTTGCTATTAAATCATTCTATTCTACATCATATGATTTATTCTACATGTAAAACTTTTGCATGAACCATATTTGTGTCCACACATTTAACTGGTACAACATAATGCTTCAATTTTTGTCACCAAACATGTTACTGTACCTTTGAAATTATGTAAAACGAGTGATTAGGAGAGCCCATTTTTAGCCTGACTGTGCAATTTTGAATCGGTTTACATACCTGGAGCTTATGCCCCCCCCCCCCCCAAATAATGATAAGGGTGGGCCTGTGTCAATAAGTGTGTTTACTTGTTATCACACTTGTGCAATGCATAAATTGCCACTGATAAAGCTACACTTCCTTGCATGCGGTAATCCCAGCACACCACTCAGGTGAAACCGAATTCTGTTATATACGGTATCCAGGGATTTTTTGCAGGTTTCCGATCCCAAACTCCCAGTTCCTTTTCGTAATTCATTATTGAGGGTCCAATTTTTTTAAGTGAATTTCGGCGCAAAGAGCCTGTGTAGTCTGATCAATCACAAAACAGAGGTTTATTAACATGAAATTCAATACCCAGCTATGCAATCGGATCGATATTGAGGCTTCCAGAAGCTTTTTCTAGGAGTATTTCCTTCAGAAATCCTTTCAAATTGAACAACAACAACAACACTTTCATTTTTTGTTTCATTTGAGTTTTGGGTGCCCATATGTTTTCCAAAACTAAACTGGCTCTAGATGCAGCCCTGATCCTACTTGACTAAAAAAAAACAGGCTGAGGGGTGCCTGCAATTCATGTTAAAACAAAGAGCATACTGTCGATGAGTTGAATGAATTGTACACAAAGATTGGCCTGCAAGCTAAGTTGACTCTTTTAATGCCTAAATCATTTACATGAAGTTCAGCAACGGAACATGAATGAAATCGGATTCCTCCTCGACAGCTCGACCGACAAAGTTCAAGATATTTCATAATTCGTCTCCAAGTCAGATGTGCCATGGATATCCTCAAACATTTCTCCTAACAGGTTTGATGACATGCTGCTTCACCATGCTATGCTTGCCAGACACAGAAGGACAGTGGCACCTGAAACAATATAAAAGTACAAAAGTATTATTAGCAAGAGGTGGTGATATTGAACAGTCTGGTGCTGTTACATATTACAAGTGCACCAAATAACCTGATAACACGTATATTCTGGAAACATGACCACAACATGACCATTGACTCAAAATTATTTAAGTCTGGTATTTTTTGCTCCAGACAAAACGTTGTTGTTGTATTTCTGGGCAAATCCACCGGCAAAAGTCACACTATGTTGTAAAAGTCACTTGTGAATCGCATATAAAAACTCGTCTGGAGGTTCAGCGAAACGGATCACAAAAAAGCCAAACGAATACTTCATCAAAAGACAAAACGTATATACGTACAATGCAGTTCCAGAAATATTTTCTGGAATGTGACATATTTATTCGGAATGAATTTCAAGTTCGATCTTTGCATTTAAAAATGTGTGACCAAATATATGTTGGGCGACTCCAGTCATATTAAAAACCTGGTGAAAACTCTTCAGATCGAAATGCTTTAGAAATAATTCAGACGTCCACGCTGTCGCAACATATCTGAATTTCTTATCAACAGTTAGATAAAATCAGCTCGTCACGATCATGACGCATCGCATTGGTTTGGTCAGTTAAATGCGTGTTTAATTTAACCACAAACCCAAACGAATATTCCGTATAATGTTCACGTTATCATCGATTAAACGGGAAGAGTATCTACAAAACAACAAACCTTCGCCGCATGGATTTTACCGCCATGTTTGCTGCCCCGGGCGACATCGGATGAGAGTAGATAGCTGATTGGCGGAGGGACAACAGCTTGTGAGCTACCAGCCAATCACAGCGGAGGTCTCTTAGCGTTCGCTGGGTGTTTAAAAAGTTGAACCTGAAAAATAAGAACTCGGCCACGGAAACGGACTGGGTCGGCAGATTTCGGTCATTTTTTTGCCCAAGTCGCAAAAAGACGGAGGATCGGCGCATTTTTGCTAGGTAGGGTCGGGTAACCGTAAACACACATATTATTTTAGTTGGCCTTATATCATTAGGTCCCTTGTCTGTTATTGAGCCTTCGACGTCTGGAGTAAAGGTGGGTGCCCTCTCCAGATGAACCCTGTACTGAGCCTTTGACAGGGGAGTAGAGGTTGGAGACCTCTCCAGATGAGCCCTGAACTGAACCTTTGACAGGGGAGTAAAATCAGGTGATATCTCCAGATGAGCCCTGAACTGAACCTTTCACAGGGGAGTAAAATCAGGTGATATCCCCAGATGAGCCCTGAACTGAACCTTTGACAGGGGAGTAAAATCAGGTGATATCCCCAGATGAGCCCTGAACTGAACCTTTGACAGGGGAATAAAATCAGGTGATATCCCCAGATGAGCCCTGAACTGAACCTTTGACAGGGGAGTAAAATCAGGTGATATCCCCAGATGAGCCCTGAACTGAACCTTTGACAGGGGAGTAAAATCAGGTGATATCCCCAGATGAACCTTTGACAGGGGAGTAAAATCAGGTGATATCCCCAGATGAGCCCTGAACTGAACCTTTGACAGGGGAGTAAAATCAGGTGATATCCCCAGATGAGCCCTGAACTGAACCTTTGACAGGGGAGTAAAATCAGGTGATATCCCCAGATGAGCCCTGAACTGAACCTTTGACAGGGGAGTAAAATCAGGTGATATCCCCAGATGAGCCCTGAACTGAACCTTTGACAGGGGAGTAAAATCAGGTGATATCCCCAGACGAGCCCTGAACTGAACCTTTGACAGGGGAGTAAAATCAGGTGATATCCCCAGATGAGCCCTGTACTGAGCTTTTGACAGGGGAGTAAAATCAGGTGATATCCCCAGATGAGCCCTGTACTGAGCTTTTGACTGGGGAGTAAAATCAGGTGATATCCCCAGATGAACCCTGTACTGAGCCATTGACGGAGTAATGGGTGAAAGACATCCCCAGATGAGCCTCGTACTGAGTCTTTGACAGGGGGTAAAAATGGGTGGCATCCCCAGATACATGTACATGTATGCCCCGTGGAAAGCCTTTGACAGGAGAGTAAAGGTGGGAGACATTTGAAGATGAGCCCTGTACTGAGACATTGACAGGGGTGTAAAGGTGGGAGACCTCTCCAGATGAGCCCTGTACTGAGCCTTTGACAGGAGAGTAAAGGTGGGAGACATTTGAAGATGAGCCCTGTACTGAGACATTGACAGGGGTGTAAAGGTGGGAGGCATCTCCAGATGAGCCCTGTACTGAGCCTTTAACAGAAGAGTGAAGGTGGGAGACATCTCCAGATGAGCTCCGTACTGAGCCTTTGACAGGGGTGTAAAGGTGGAAGACATTCCCAGATGAGCCCTGTACTGAGCATTTGACAGGGGAGGAAAGGTGGGAGACATTCCCAGATGAGCCCAGGCTTGCTGAGCCATTGACAGGGGTGTAAAGGTGGGAGACATTCCCGGATGAGCCCTGTTAATTGAGCCTTTGACAGGGGGAGTAAAGGTAGGAGACATTTGCAGATGAGCCCCGTATTGAGTCTTTGACATGTAGTAAATGTGGGAAACCTCACCAACATACTGAGCCTTTGACAGGGGAGTAAAGATGAAAGACATGCCCAAATGAGCCCTGAACTAAACCTTTGACAGGGGAGTAAGTCGGGTGTCATCCCCAGATGAGCTCCATACTATGCCTTTGGCATGGGAGTAGAGGTGGGAGACATCCCCATTTGAGCTCCTTACTGAGCCATTGACTGGGGTATAAAGTTGGGAGACATCCCCTGATGAGCCCCATACTGAGCCATTGACAGGGGAGTACAGGTGGGAGACCTCCCCAGATGAGCCTCCTACAAAGCCTTTTAGAGGAGTGTAAAGGTGGGAGACATCCCCAGATATGCCCTGTACAAATCCTTTGACAGGGTAGTAAAGGATGAGAGACATACCCAGATGAGTCCTGTACTGAGCCTTTTCAGAATCTGACGGGAAAAGCCGAATCTACACCCTGGTTTCACGTTTATGAACACTAAAGATCTGAATCTTTTTCAGTACTATTTAATGAAATTGGGAGGTGGGAGACATCCCCATTTGAGCTCCTTACTGAGCCTTTGACAGGGGTATAAAGTTGGGAGACATCCCCTGATGAGCCCCATACTGAGCCATTGACAGGGGTGTAAAGGTGGGAGACATCCCCAGATATGCCCTGTACAAATCCTTTGACAGGGTAATAAAGGGTGAGAGACCTACCCAGATGAGCCCCGTACTGAGTCTTTGACAGAGGGTAAAGATGTTAGGCATTCCCAGAGATGCTCCATACAAAGCCTTTGACAGGAGAGTAAAGGTGGGAGACATTTGAAGATGAGCCCTGTACTGAGCCATTGACAGGGGTGTAAAGTTGGGAGACATCTCCAGATGAGCCCTGTACTGAGCCTTTGACAGGAGAGGAAAGGTGTGAGACTTCTCAAGATGAGCCCCGTATTGAGCCTTTGACAGTTGAGTAAAGGTAGCAGATATCCTCAGATGATCCCCATACAAAGCCTTCGACAGGGGAGTGAAGGTGGGAGACATTTGCAGATGAGCTCCGTACTGAGCCTTTGACATACATGTAGTAAAGGTGGGAGACATTTACAGATGTAGTAAAGGCGGGAAATCTCACCAGCGTACTGAGCCTTCTACAGGGGAGTAAAGGTAGAATCAGACATGCCCAAATGAGCCCTGAACAAAGCCTTTGACAGGGAGTAACGAGCCAGTAATTGAGCCAGTCCTATCATCTCCTGATAATTACTCCCCAGTCATACACAACTGAAACTGTCCTGACCAACATGAAGTTTTGTTGTATGCGGATATGTTGTAATTTTCTGGTGGAAGTACAGGGTGTTCCAGAAGTCTTGGTCACATTTTGACATTGAATATATTGAAAACTATTGAGGATATACAAATGCATATGGCAACATCATTAGCATTACACACAACTTAATAACTTTCATTTTCAAATGGTACCAGTTTCATCTTACTACCATTCATGGCTCAGCAGATACGAGGATTTGAAATGTGACCAAGACTTCTGGAACACCCTGTATAGTAGATGTACTGACTGATAATCTGCACTAGTAGTAGTAAAACTCTCAATCACTCTGTCAGTATAATCTCAGTATGAATGGATCATGCTACATGTACATGTAGTGTCCTCACTTTTGTGCAGATGTTAAATCTTATCCACAATGGAAACCAAAGATCTGGCGATCATCATGGCTGACCCTATATACAGGTGGATCTAAATAAAACTTTGGGTTTATATAACATTGTTTTCTTTTGGGCTCTGGTTGCAGTATTTTCCTTTCTCTGTCTGGTAGACTAACACCTCTGGAGTTAAAACAAGCTGTTCAACAACATAAGAATAACATATCATAACAGGCTTGTGTTGATGATTACCAGGGCTAATGGAGATCTACCAACCGGTAGAGACAGGGTTTTGAAAATTGGTAGAAAGTGGTATTGTTTTCTTTTCTACTTCAGGATTATTTTTCTACCACCTAAGATATTATTGTTCCTACTCATGATGCTGTGTGTAAGAGGCTTCGATTAGGTATCGGTCATTCAGAAATAATATCAGCAGGCATTCAGCAGAGATTTATCCAGAATTATAGCCGATATTTTATCTTGTATTATGTTACAAATTTATGCATACAAGGGATGAGGCCCAGTTGATAGCAGGGGCATTTATGCTGGGCAATGCAGGTTTTCCCGATATGTATGAAAATATATATCGGAAAACTGCGATTAGTCCAATATGCCGTATGTGAATGTGAATGGTATGTGAATCAAAGGTCCTGTGCGAGTGGTGGAATTCAAGTATATACATGTACATTGCACTATAATTTAAGAAACTGTCCTATTATTTATCCGGCCCATACAATGACAATTTTGGTCGAAAGGTTACAAAACTTTGTTACATGTTGGACTTGATTAGGGCTAATGTGGGTAACCTAATAGAATAAAAAAGTTTGAAATCTGGCGCTCAATACGAGGCCCATTTGTGTACACTTCACCATCTGTCGCCATTATTGCGGAGCGATATCCGATACTTTACCGTATACTTTTCGGTCTTCATCCAGCGGAGGACAGACTCGAGAAATGTGATAAATTACAGGCGTTTCATACTAATTCTGAAACAAATATTGTCTGGGCTTACATAAGATACAGATATGAATAACTTCTGTATCATCCAAGACGTGTTGTAGATCTGTAATTTTTAACAAGTAGGACAGCACATGACTCGAAAATGGCAGGTTACGTTAGAGAAACATCGGTGGAGTTTAGCTGATTGGCTGACGACATCTCGTGGTGTTAAAATGGATACACACGATACCAGGGTCCGTCTTAACATGGATAGATGACCCAGATTGTTACAGGTTGTAGGAGGCCAAATCTTGTTTGGTCAGAAGGCTGTGAATATATGGCATTGGGCAAACTGACTTAGCACCAAAATAAATTTAATTTAAATTAAATTAAATCAAAGGCTCCTGAAATAATAATAATATTTGAAAAAGGAAAGTGGATAGCAACTGAATAAAGGAAAATGATTACTTGACAAAAATAGTTTCCCTCCCACATATGCCTGTATTCCACATTGGATGTGCTCACATTTGCTTTCCCCTCACCCATAAGAATGGGTGTTATGATTACGAGTGTGTATAAAGAAGCTGAAACCACTACCACATTACCACTATTTTCCATGGGTATAATGATTCAAATATGATATTTTGGCATATTTATGCTCTCATCAGAACTTGATCTTCATTCTTCTGTCATCCATGGTCAAAAGTACTGGAACGCCGATTTGATCCTTGATATGTCCGGTCCTCTTTGATTAATTTCAAATTTGATCCCTCAGCAAGAAGATTCAGTTGACTATTGCAAAGTGACATACATGTACATATAAATCATGAAATTGAAGTGTGAGTCCCCTCAAAATGATGATGTTTTCATTTGTTATTTTGCTGGATGAATTTGTCCTATTCGAAATATTTGAGATTTGATTGGCGAGCATGATAATCCACTGTTAGTCTTGTGTAACACATGAATGGCCCTTCAAAGTGGTGTTGATATAGGAACAGATCCTGTAACAAGTTTGGCTGACAAAGAAGTAAGGGATATTCTCACCCACTGCTCCATTGAAAGTTCTCTAGGGTCCTCAATGGACTGGGAGAGAGAAGCTGTTAAAGATGCATTATTGTGAGATGGTTGTTACACCCCTCTGTGGGGAAAGGTACTAATACAAGCACTGTTGGAGTTCTGTCAGAGAGAAAGTGTTTATCTTCTGGGTTGCTGGTTTCTGTGAACAAGATTGTATTTCAATTGACTTGAATGAAAGGACTCTACAGTTGATAATGTTCTTGAAATGAGACACCCGTACTGTTAGATGGATGCAGTGGGCTGTAAAATAAGTGAATTACCCTGCCTGGTTTGGTTCTTGGCTCTCAGGAACCCCGGAACTGAACAGCTCTTAAAGCATTCTGTATTCTGAGAAAGATTTTGCCAAGCTAATTTGTGGCTGGTAAGTGATCAGGCAGTCCATATTGTAAATGGCACATACTGTACATGTACAGCTGTTACATATAGTATTGACTCTTCACAGACAAACGCAGTGTTCTCTGCAGTGAAGGGTATTTAACAGTTTGTGGATGGAGAAGTTTGTGGTATCATTGGGAGACAAAAGGTATGTTTGGTGTTACAGAATGAAATGCTAATTTCCATGAGAACGAAGCAGAATTAGGGGTTGAAAGCTAATATTTGAATGTAGACGAGGTAAAAATCTTAGAGCGACAGTTTGTCAGATGAGCAGAAGTGTACATTTCGAGTCAAACTTGTAGACAATTGGCAAGATTTTGTATATTTTGGTGGACTGCTAGTGCTTCCATTTTAAATTGGCTTCTACATGTAAGGTGTATTTGTAAGTGATTCAGTTATTGTAGACTTTTCATACAGACTGATGATAGTAAAGAAAATGTGTGCATATGGATTAAAATCGAGGCACCCTAGCTTAATATCTTATTGTATGTATGGCCTAAATGTTATAAATGGCCTGTCTTAGTTCCGCTGTAGTCTTTCCAGTTTGGGTCCAATTGTAGTTCATGTGAATGTAAATCGATCCAGATGTGAGGATTTGAGTGGTTGAAGTGAGCACTGCACAAACACAATATTGCCAGTAAATTAGATGCTCTGTTCCCGAGGTCTTCATTATCAATTTTATCTGTCAGTTTTAATGCGGCTCGAGGCACGGCTATCAAACTAAACGAGAAAAACTCAGCGGTGAGGCGATTTCTGCGGCACCAGTGGAATTCGCTGGAGGACCCAGTGCTGCTCGCGTAAAACGATATCTGATGGGTTAATCATCGATACAGGACAGATAAGCAAATTGTTAGCTAAAGGCCATCAGCTGCTCGGGCTGCATGTGTCGACTAGCACACTGCATATGCTTACTGCCTTGTGCTGTCAATTGAACTGAAGCAAGGGAGGTAATTTGTCTTGAGTATTGTTGGAACATCCCAAGGTTATTATACACAGTGAATGAGTGATGTACTATTGGGCTTGGACCACTAAAAGATTTACATTGGCGGCAATGTTAACGTAATTGCATCTCGTCGATTCCCTAATTAAGTCTGGACTCCCATATTTTGGAAAGAAGTACTTTAATTCAAGTGCTACAACCTGACAACGTTCTTGACAGGGGTCGCCCATCAAAATTTTGAGTTATGCGCTCGTACAAATGACCTCATAATTTTGACTTTTTTCTCTGCTTTCAGAAAGTGGTGCACAGGCACCTAATTAGTCCCTCTTAGCAACATCTTATTAGGCCTCGAGTTAAAATCAAACTCACAGCGAAACCAAACACATATCATACTCCAATCACCTACCACTGGCCTTCAATTATTCGTCCCAACAGAGACTGAAAAAAATATTGAAAACAATTCACTTCTCTGGCAGCTGAGGTTGCCTAGAGGGGTTAATGGATCGGGACTATTTTTAGTGGTCAGAGCCCTAGTACCTACATGTATTGTAACATGGTCCAGATTGTACATCCAGCAGAGAAGACCGTACTTCGGTGACCTTGTGGTAGAGCACTCACCTCAATGGCCGCTTGCAGGTTTGATCCTGGGCCAAGTCATACCAAAGACTCAAAAAATGAACTTGTATGTTCCTTGCTTGGCGCTCACTAGGAAGAAGATAGATTAAGGTCTGCTGACCCAGCCAGTGTCAGGATAATGTTCAAAGTGATGTTAAAATCTTACTCAATATTCCAGAGGGATCAGAGTCTTCCTGAAACCTAATATCCTTTGGTGATGTATTGCTGGATGACATTGATAATGTCCATCAGGTTGGTGCCAGGATTTGAATATTTAGCCATATGAGCTGGAGAACATGCAAGATCTTTGGTCACATGGCATCATTCGAAGGTTAGGAAATTGTGTACAGGGCTTCCACATTGACAAAACTACCAAAATATGAAAATGGGTCTGATAGTCATTAGAATTTAATACTTCAAAACATTATAACTTTGAATATTTTACAATCTCAAAGTTTGATGAAAGTGATGTTAAAATATATAATAAGTCTACAAATAAATAATTCCAGCATTCTAATTGAATGGTTCATTGCCTCTCTCCATACCTTCAGTTGTTACGGTACGGTACCGAGATGTGAATCACAGCTATGACCTTCAGTGACCTCACAGCTATGACCTTCAGTGACCTCACAGCTATGACCTACTGACATCACATCTATGACATCACATCCATAAACTTCAATAACATAACAGCAATAACAATTGTGAGCTTGTCATGGCCGAATGGTTAGTGTCTGACTCTGACCCGGAGTGCTACAGCTGGCGTGGGTTCGCGCCTCGCCAGTGACCGCTTACATATATACTCGCCTATTCACAAGGCGCTGGACTGATTCGGTGTCCAGGGTAAAATGGACTGATGGTGGAACCAGTTGCTAGTGCTAGACCTTAGCCAGTGGAGGCACTTGGGGAATAAAGTACCTGGGTGTCTTTCAGTGACCGCTATATAAATCCACTCACAGTAGTACATCGCACACACCTGGTCAGAAAAAGGGACGGGTCTATATGTACATGTACAATCAGGAGGTGTCCATGCACTGTAAATAAGTTACTTGCACAGCCTGCACAGCACAGGACCTCGACTGCTACTGACCCTGTCTCGACCACCCTAGTAAGCGGCGGGGTTACTGCAAGCTTCTATACCTCTGTAAGAGGGTGCTCCTAGTCTGAAAGGAGGAACGTCCGGAACAACAACAAACATCTCCACAGCCATAACCTTCAGTGACATTGCAACCATGACCTTCAGTGACAGCTCAACTCAATGACATCACAGCCATGACCTTCTGTGACATTTCATCCATGACCTTTAGCGACATGATTGACCTCACAGCTCATGACCTACATTGATATTACAGCTCATGACCTACATTGACATCACAGTTCATGACATACATTGATATTACAGCTCATGACCTACATTGACATTACAGCTCATGACCTACATTGACATTACAGCTCATGACCTACATTGACATTACATCTCGTAACCTACATTGACATTACATCTCATGACCTGCATTGACATCACAGTCCATCACCTACATTTACATTACAGCTCCTCACCTATATTGATATCACTGTTCATCACCTACATTGACATTACAGCTCATGACCTACATTGACATTACAGCTCCTGGCCTGCATTGACATGACCTACATTGACATTACAGCTCATGACCTGCATTGAAATTACAGCTCGGGACCTATATTGATATCACAGCTCATGACCTACTGTGTATATTTATATTACAGCTCCTGGCATATATGTACATTTACATAACCGCTCATGACTTCCATGACCATTATATTTCTTGGAATCATCCTGAAAAGTTGGGAATATGGAACTGAATGAATGTGCCCTGTGTTGGTTCTTGACCTTGACTGGAACGGACTCGGGCTTTTTTTCAAATGCTGGAGTATGATTTATTTTCAGTAAGATGTACATGATGTTTATTAATCCATTACTGCCATGCAGCTTCCACCACACTGAATAACATTTGAACTTCACAACTGGGTTGATCGAACTTGAAACAGAGTTTTTGGTATGACAGTCTCCGTTTACTACATGTATTGAGTTTCATTGAAACTATATTAATTGTGTAGGCTTTATATATGGTAACTACAACTTTTATTCAGGGAATTTACAGCTGCATATCACATACATTCAGGTGAGTTACATGTATTTAATTCTGGCAGCATATATATACATGTATTTAAAAGAACAAGAGCTGTCCATAGTCCGTAATAATGTCATACCATGAGAACGTTCTGGCTGTTCAACACTACCGATACAACAAACTCCTCACTACATATGTCTGTCTCATGATTCACACACATAAAGCAAACATTGCCTCTTATAAAAGACTTGCTTCTTATTAAGGAGTTTAAACCTGACATGTTGTCCTGTTCTTACTTACAAGTTTGAATCTTTCGAAATTTACAAATCACAGCGAGTCAAATATATAAAATATAGGCTGTTCTGATACAAATTAGTAAGCAAAGCTAAATCTCTACAACGAAATTCACATTTAAACATGTCTGTAAACTTAGTTGAACTTGTCATTATTTTCCAACTATGATCCAGTTTTGACAAAGTTCTTTGAATAACTACATGTATATGGGGACATGAGATGGCAATAGATGATCAATACTGTTTGTACAGAACTTGGGAATTATTTCAAACATGTAATTATGAGAGCCCATTGTATCTCACTGTATTCCTCTTTTGAAGATTTTTTTTCGTTGAAAGGGAGAAGGTTCAGAATGTTTTTTAAAGTTGTTTTCATCCAAATATTGACCGGTATGCACAGATATTGTACCTCGGTAGCCCTAATAACAGATTATTGAGTGTTAGATTGCTATGATAAGTTTACAGTGAGTGACCTACATTGACATTATAATTCATGACCTACATTGACATCACAGTTCATGATATACATTGATATTACAGCTCATGACCTACATTGACATCACAGTTCATGATATACATTGATATTACAGCTCATGTCCATTGATATTACACCTACATTGACATTATAATTCATGACCTACATTGACATCACAGTTCAGACCTACATTGACATTACAGCTCATGATCTATATTGATATTCCAGCTCATGACCATTGGTATTACAGCTCATGACCTACATTGACATCACAGTTCATGATATACATTGATATTACAGCTAATGACCATTGATATTACACCTACATTGACATTATAATTCATGACCTACATTGACATCACAGTTCATGACATATATTGATATTACAGCTCATGACCATTGATATTACACCTACATTGACATTATAATTCATGACCTGCATTGACAGTTCATGACATACATTGATATTACAGCTCATGACATACATTGACATTACAGCTCATGACCCACATTGACATTACAGCTCATGACCTACATTGACATTACATCTCATGACCTACATTGACATTACATCTCATGGCCTGCATTGACATGCAGTCATCAGAGTGAGCGAGTAGGTTTTAATGTTGTTTTCAAATTTTTTTTAGTCATAGCATGTGCCTACATGTGGCAAGACACGAGAGTGCCCACAGTTCCTGTTATTCTGGACACTGAGCAGCTCAGTCAGTACAGCACCCGGTCACCCACCAAGTATTGACCATGCTCAACGTTGCGTAACTTCATCCAGATATTCTACTTTTACAATGATGACAAAAAAAATTAAATGGGTTACGGGTGTATTGCACCTTAAAGTAATCTACCTTCAATTTAACCAAACGTCATAGACTAATTTTCACATAAATCCTTTTCAACCTGAGCATTACTGTGTATATATTTGCCAACATGTATGTGAGAAAATAGGGGTATCAATCAAAATGAATACATGTAGTTCAGCATTGTACATGTATCTGTTTCATGTATGTATATTATGTGGCAGTCCGAGGACATTCCACTCAAATATGCTCAGTCAATCTCCACCAGCAGACCTTTGGTCTCTAAGATTTATCTCCCTTGAATCTGGATGTAACTTCAAAGCCTTGAATTTGAAAGCAGCTCAGCACAGTGTACATGTATGGATGTAGTGGTTTGTTGGTACTTGTGTATACTGGTATTTTTGTGGAAACAAAGTACCTGTAAGCTACTGGTCTTAAATCTAAACCAAACATAGTGAATCTACATGCACATGGATGATCATCATATATTCACTCAAGATATTGAATGGCCACCAGGAGAGAGTTACAAATGTAATTTTAGAATATAGCTATAGCTTGTCCAAGATAGATGTATAGTGTTGAGCAGATGTATGATCTTGTTGAACTTACATGTTCTTGGAAGTCGTGTCAGCAGAAAGTGAAAAAATCCCAAAAATGTTGTTTATTTACTTCGACCCTAACAATTTGAGCATCTGATTTGAGACATATCCCCAGCTGGCTGCTAAGATATTCGTGGAAGAAAATACAAGTGTGATGTTAAAAATATCAAGATATGACCAACAAAAATGGTTTAAAGCAATAGAAATCCAATCTTATGACAAAGTTGCCATAGAAGTGTCAAACTGCGATTTTATAAATATGAGTTTGTATCCTGCTTTTTGTGGCTTGCCATTACCATTCAACTGCTCTCTGTATTCTCTCTGATCCAGCAGAGTGTTGCCCCCTGTCATGTCTGTTTGGAGATGTACACACACTGGTGTTTATTTGGAAATTGTCAAATTTCATCAAATCCAGTAACTATGTGAGAGGTGATGTTTAGAGTTGTACTTCAGATGGGGTTTGGATGGTACAAAAGTATGCATGGATGAAGATCTCTATAAAAACATGCACATATGAATGATCCCATAAGAGTTGTTCCCCTTGTTTTAGGTTGGTAAAATTGTTTCTTGCTTTTATGATTCATAGATGTGCCTTGTACATGTATATGTCAGTAATCCATTCCAAGTTTATTGAATATTTTCTGCCAAATTTGTATCTTTCAGTTTGATGCTATTTAACCGTAAGATAGGACTGACAGTATAAAGACTACCAATGCTTCCTCACCCACCTGTACAGGTAAGTCTAACACATTCACATATACTATTATGGTCAATTCTTCAAGCACTTCAAAAAGCCACCCAAACATTTCTGTTACAATTTATTAAAACCAAATATATTTGAATTCTCCTAATTAGATAGAACATATACCACACTGTTAAGGTACCACATTGCCAAGGTAGGTTTACCAATATTCCATTTGGAAGTGAGTGACAGTTGATTCATGCTGAGCAGTAAGAACAACATGCTTGAGCAGCAGATTAGGAATTCTGTTTGGGTCTGTAATATTCTTTTAAACATATTTGTACATGTAACTGTGGTCACAGTGAATGATGGTCATGATCATTCTCTAAGAATGTATGTATATTATTATTTTTCAGAGTCCAATAAATTGCTTTAACTCCTTCTGTACCAGTTCTTTTGACAGTTCCAAACTGATATCAACACTGTTGATGAAGTGAATATGTATGTAGATTCAAGGATGATACTCCAAGCTTTCCAATAAGGTTTATTACGATGAAAATATCTGTGTAGAATTTCTTTATTTTCATATGCTAATGAGAATCTCGGCAAACCAAGATGGGAAATCTGGGGAATACCGTCCAGACGTGACAGTATGAAAAATTTGTGCAAAATGTTCACCGATATTCTATGAGATCCCATAATAAGCCAATCACGACAACTTCTGCCTTTTCTGTCAGTGATTGACGTTTAGTTCACAGATATTATTAACACCTTCGCCTAACAAAGCCAGATCTTTTTCTGGGAGAGTAAACCCTTTGATCTTTATGTTTACCGTGCACCCTGTCTGGAAATGATCCCATATTTGGATACTGTTTCATGAAAATTCTTACTATATAGCCTGGTAGTAGAAGATGAAATATAGGTGCAGGGTTTCATAGAAGTCCAAATTTTTGCCACCGGATACTGAAAATTCAATATTTTTTTCACCTGAATTGAGTATTTTTATGTTTTTGTCGCCGGCCGACAGACTTCTATTGAGTTTATTTCTAATTTTGCAACCGCCATGAGTAATGTATATAACAAATTTTCATACGACCATCAATGGAGCCTGTCAATACCGCTATGTATTTGAATTGTGAAAATAAAGCGACAAACAGATAATTTAACATCTTCAGTTTTATGTTCTTAATTTACCAAGGTCTAAGATACCATCTATTTTCAGCACATCATGTCACATTGTGGATGTCAACAATACAAGATTACACAAGGCAATTCAATTTAATTTTTTAAATTACAAACTTAGTAATTTTGATTGAAATCGAATCACGATGTATCAGTTCCTGGCTTGCAAATGTTGTCCAATTTAAGTATGCAAGTTTTGAAACGTTTCAGCTACGCTAATTAAAAACCACTTGGATCTGGACCAGACTTCCCTTTCAAAATCTTACATTATAATTTTTGCGTGGGAATTTCAACTTTTTCAAAAGATTTGATGTGAAATTTGTCAAATATTCAGACTAAAATTAAAAGTCCAGTACAACTCCAGGGTTAGATTCAAAAGAGAAATTAAAAGAAGAGAGATGAAAAGACAATGCCAAAAAAATTACACGATTGAAGACAAGCAATTGTCATAACTGCAGCTAGTCCTTGGCGACCATAAACTCATAAA
Organism: Hanleya hanleyi; assembly: GCA_036873755.1. Taxonomy (NCBI): domain Eukaryota; kingdom Metazoa; phylum Mollusca; class Polyplacophora; order Lepidopleurida; family Hanleyidae; genus Hanleya; species Hanleya hanleyi. The sequence goes on along the minus strand of JAVTVY010052235.1, from coordinate 71,856 downwards.
ATGAAATGAATTAGAGAATTCTGCTTGAAAAGGCGCACAATTTTGTAAACTATTGCGCGAAGGCAGCTGGCTCACTTTTGAGCGGACTCTAGACAGATGCATAAGTTTACCATTTTGGTTATTGAAGGCTGCAAATAAGTGCCAAACAGTTTGACTTGACCACCCTTATTGAAAGAATGGATTTGCTCATAACGTGTCGTTTGACCTAAATCATGTAAAATGCAGTACGCCAGACTTTTGTTGATGGGGCAAGCATTTGAAATGTTTCTGTGCTGCCCTAATGTGGGACATTTGTTTCAGGATAATAGACAGATCAGTTAAATTCAATGCCAGAAAATGGATGCCTAGTCTAGTAATTTTAAAAATCAACTTCAGTTGTTTTGGTTTGTTTGTACCATGGAGGTAAAAATCTGATCCGATTTTACCTCCATGTTTGCACCGTCTCATTAAATTTTAAAAAAGTTTTGACAGTATAAAAAAATTTCAAGTCTTCTTTATGTATCTTTAAATCACAGAATGATCTAGTCGGGTTTATATTGTGGCTAAATCAGGTCGCTGTCTTTGAATTATCCATTTAAACTTTATAAACTACGGTACTATCAAACTTTGGTTTCAGTTTCAACATCGTACAATGCGAACATGCGAACGACATGCCAGTTTCTTTACAACAACAACACGACAAGATCGTTCAACTTTGAGTGAAAACAAATGCCCTATGCGAAGATTACATCGTCTGCTTTATCATAAATACTATTCAGCGATGGTCAGATATTTACCAGTCCATTCCAAGGAGAGTTAGACGTCTTTGGGCGCTTATTCATTCCCACGTGTCAAACTTTCCCAGCTATTTTTTTTCCGCCACACAGCGCAATTCGGAAACCTCCACATACATTTAGTATGATTACAGGCTTTAGGGTTACCGACGGCATGACCCCGATAACAGTTCGGGAAACGGACATGAATAATTAGCGGTCGGCAAACCGAAGTTTAACTGAGCGGTACCGAATCACGCTGAAATGACCGAAGATGCCGACCTATTTTTTCTGGCATTCCCCATTTCCCGATTGTTTGTCCGCAATATCTTTCGATTATAAATTAAGAAATTACGAAGTATTGGCCTTTGGAGACTTCAGTTTTTTCCCAAAATTTCAGTTTTTCCCTTCTAAAACACTCAGACTTCAGTTTTTTGGTGGCAAAATTGAGTTTTTACGGGAGTTTTGACACCGAATACCGGTGTCAAAACACGACGTGTATGAAACCCTGATGTGCTACCCAGAAAAAAATGGTATAAAGCTGCTTTTGGTGTCAAACGAAGCAGAATTCGGAGTAGAATAACATATCCAAAATCCGCAAAAATCCTGTTTGGGGAATTTTTTTTATGAATGTTTCAATATTTTGTACTTTTTTGCATGTTTTTGTATGGAAAAGGTAAAAAGTACGGATTTTATGTGACTTTTGGCCGTTCATTCACCTTCAAAGAAGAAAATGCAAAGTCTAAGTTGCTGAAAATTGTTACTTTACTGAGAACTAAAATAGTTATTACCGCATTACTTCGGGTATAAGCCCATGTTTACGACAAGAGCAACTGTTATTGCCACATGAATTTCTGGCAGAAAGTTTGCATTTACATCTTACAAACGTCAGTAATCTCTCTGGTGCTGCATCCAAGTCTGTCAGTTAGTATGGTATCAGCAAGTTTCCAACCCCATTGCATCGGATCCAGGTCATTGTTTGTGAGCTCAAACCAAAGTATGACTTACAAGTGAACCCGCAAACTGTGAAAATATGCTGCTCTTTCTGTAGGTGGAAGCTTCTGTGGATCAATTGATGTTTTTCTTGTCGACACCATCTCCATGTATTTAGCGTACCGTAGACTGTTCAAAGAATCATCTGCTCTGCCTCCATATAAGAAAACATAGTGGTCGCAACCACTTCACGCATGGATGAACATGAGGTGGGATGTTACTACTTTGCCAGCTTTGTTAACAAGGTCTTGAACTTTCCACACCTTCAAACCTTTCTTTGACGTCTTTGCCTCTGCATGGATGTATATATCAGCCATATTCTGCTTCCAGTGGTACATCAAGAGGACAAGTACATCCGTGTCATCTGCTACTACACTCACTTCTCTTCCTTGTCTTGCAAATTGAAGGGCACATTCCACTATCAATGTGTCAGCATCTCCAGTACTGTTGTGAACGATCTGACCATCAGCTTCCAAACATCGATTCAGCAACGTGATGAACTGACTTTTGTACTTCTCATTCGAGAGAAAGGTCTGCTGGTCACTGTGAACCTTCGTATATTAACTAAGCTGAATATCAGCACATGTTTTTCCAACTCTTCGCTGGTGCTCATGATCTTTAATTGACGGACCCTGTTCGTAGCCATCAAACACGATGCAACAGTCGCCATACCTTGCACACACATAGTTGCCATATTGCATCGTTATATCTTTGTATGTCACCTTCTTCGACAGTGGAACAGATTGGCAAAGCTGGTATCCAGGTATATGTTGTCTTGTATGGAGGCAGAGCAGATGATTCTTTGGACAGTCTACGGTACGCTAAATACATGGAGATGGTGTCGACAAGCAAAACATCAATTGATCCACAGAAGCTTCCACATACAGAAAGAGCAGCATATTTTCACAGTTTGCGGGTTCACTTGCAAGTCATATTTTTGGATTAAGCTCACAAACAATGACCTGGAGCCGATGCAATGGGGTTGGAAACTTGCTGATAGAATACCAACACCAGTCCTGACAGACTTGGATGCAGCACCAGAGAGATTACTAACGTTTGTAAGATGTAAATGCAAACTTTCTATCAGAAATCCATGTGGCAATAACAGTTACTCTTGTCGTAAACATGGACTGAAATGTGTAACAGTCTGTGGAGTCTGCAGAGGAGAAAGTTGTCAAAATAACGAGGAGGTTACCCTTGACGAGAAAGATAATGTTGACACTAATGAAGAAATTGTGTTTCAGTAGTTAATTAGAGGTAAACTTGCATGACAATTATGCAGGGCCAACCTACAGTTCCAGAATTATTTTTTCAAACATGTTCTGGCCCTTTCTCGGGCTTAAGCCCATCCCTATTTTTGAGCGGAATCTTCCAGGGGGGGGGGGGTCGGGCTTATACCCGAAGTAATGCGGTAATAACTAGTTCAGTTATCAGTAAAGTAACAATTTTCAGCAACTTAGACTTTGCATTTTCTTCTTTGAAGGTGAATGAACCGCCAAAAGTCACATAAAATCCTTACTTTTTTACCTTTTCCTTACAAAAACATGCAAAAATGTACAAAATATTAAAACACTCATAAAAAAATTTCCCCATAGATGATTTTTGCGGATTTTGGATATGTTGTTCTATGGCACATTCTGCTCATATGTTGTAAGAATCATCTTTATACCATTTTTTTTCGGGTCAAAATGCCCAACAACCAGACTAATATTGGTCCATGTGCTACCATGTGTAATTACAGTGAGGCTGATTTTGAAATTGTTTCACCAAGCTAGGCACCTGAATGGCTAACAAATGTAGTTTGAAATTCATGTGGGGTTTATATAGCACTGAAGTCAGATATAATATTCTGTGATATTATATCTAAGATTACTGAGGTTGATGCCAATGACAGATAATCGTTTAACTTATTTTGTATGTACAATTGTACCAATATGGTACAAAGAAGGTTAAGGCCTTTCTGGGTTTTGACAAATGAATTCTGTGAATTAAACAACATCACAGAGTGTTTGCTCTGAGTGTGAGATAGATGGTTTATGTCAGAGTTCTGTGTCCGTTTGTATATGTTTGATCTATGTGTGTGTTTCTGTGGTATACATGCTGAGGAATACATTTAAGCTAGGAAAGATTTCATCTGACTGAGTCGGAATCAGACACTGATGAATTTGACTGAAGTGTTAATTTGCTATCATGGAGTGATAACAATTTGTTTTAGATTGAAGATTAGCAGGTCTCACTGACACCCTATATTTATGTGCATGCACAGTAATTGATTTTTTTACTAATGTCCGTTTCTGAACTTAGGGACTGCTTAACTGTGCTTTGAATCACAGCATGTATAATAAACTAACCAGGATATCACATATTTATTAAATGTTTACAGGTCTCTGTTAAACATATACAGATGGATACAGTTTTATTTGGTCCTTTGAAATTAGCTGGAGTTTTTTCTCTTGATCCTTATTTTTTATTTTACCCCTCAGACCATTGGGCTGCAGTCTTGTAATCAGCATGTATGGAGGGTCGTATGGTCAGTCGTTCGTCCATCAACAACTGTTTTCTGGACCATATCTCGATAACTATTTGATAGTTCATGATTGCGAAACATGATTCCAGAGTTTTGGCACTGTCTCCCTTTAGTCAATAATTTCTTGTCTGGTTCATATCTCTGATATTATTTGATGGTGTAACTTTCACATGGCAGTGTGACTAACGTCACAGGACCTACAAAGTAGGGTTTGATATGATTTAAGTGTGTACTCGAGAGATGACTTGGGGGCCCTATGTGCTACCCTGAGAGAATTTATATAGCAGTCTCTAATTGACAGTGGGTACTGTTAACTTTCCCAGATATCACCGCTTGTGAGTCATTAGCGTAACAACTATTATCGCCCTCAGTTCCTATTACCCTGGACACTTATCAGCCCAGCAGTACACCATCAGTACAGCACGAGGTCACCTATCCAAGTCTTGACCAGGATCAAAGTCGCTTAACTTAGGTGATTTTACGATGGTGTGTCCAACGTGATATGCCGTATCAGGGAACCTTCAAAAGTCACAGTGAAACATACAGCCAACGGTTCCCGATGGGCATGACTGCACTCGCTGAGCCATCAATAAATAATAAAAAAATGATTATAAATCAAATTTTCATCACAATTCGGTCAGCTCAGTACTTGCTGGTAACAGTGCCCTAATGCACGTTCATGACAAAAATCAAGGTTCTAATATCAACGGTTCTCCTTATTTTGCCGACGAAAGGATTAGGATGGACTGACTCACTCACTCACTCATTACCGGACAATTTGCAAATGGTGGCCTACTTCGTAGGAATATCACCTTGCAGAATTGCACTGTCTGTTTTTTTATGCGCTTCAATGATTTTCCACAGACTTATGGCCCGCTTATCCCATCAGACAATAATTTTTTCGCCTGAATTTTTTTGTCTGGACCAAATCTCTATTACCATTTGATGAACAACTTCAAAACTCACATGGATGATGCTTAGTCCCTTGCAGATGTGCACTGTCGATCATTTCACCCATTTCATTGATTTTCTACAGAGTTGTGGCACTTTAGATTGGGATGATCAAATTTATTGAAACGGGAAGTTCATGATATAATACCTAACATGTATACATGTTGTTGTTCTTGTATTTAGGTGGAGATATATTAGACAAACAAATTTTCATTTATCCAACGAGCATAATAATATAGTGGAGGATATGTAATTTTGCCTGTTAAGAAGAGACAATAATTAATGTTGGGATATATATGTAACAACATGTGAGTTACTGCACCTGAACATTCATGACGCAAACAGAAACTCCATTATAGGGAGGCTGTTTAATTACAGCAGAATATTTTGCCAAATGACTAGAAATAAACCTACAATGTATATATTAGCTTTAATCTTGTTTCAAACCCCATATTCCTACGAAGTAGGCTACAGATCGCAAATTGTCCGGTAATGAGTCAGTCAGTCAGTCAGTCCATCCGAATCCTTTCGTCGGCAAAATAACGAGAACCGTTGACATTAGAACCATGATTTTTGGCATGAACGTGCATTAGGGCATTGTTACGAGCAAGTTCTGAGTTGACCGAATTCTGATTAAAATTTGATTTATAATTATATTTTTTTATTATTTATTGATGGCTCAGCGAGTACACTGTCATGCCCATCGGGAAGCCTTGGCTGTATGTTTCACTGTATACACAGTGGTGGGATATGCCATCCGTAATTGTTTTTATGAAATAGGAAATGCTAATTTTCCTCATTGTTAGTGCATTTATCTACACCGCTATGCCAGCCTTAATACACACAATTCAGTATATTGTTATAGATACATGTAAACTGTGGCCTTTAACGTGTATCCTATTTCACATCCAAACATTTCATCACTGACCACAGCAGGCTTCAAATTCAGGTCAGATTACTCACTGATGGTGAAATATCCTACATCAACCAATTAAGTCAGCGTGGTGCAATAACCCAGCAGAAGAAGGAAAGATGTGGTATCATCCTTCAGATTAGTCTGTGTGAGCGACAATGATAACAGTTTACTGAGGGCGAAACAAAGCCATGACGGCATGTTTAAAGGGTCTTCTTTTGGTAGAATTTAACTAGATAAAGTAACTTTGATCATGATGTGGAAATATGATAACTTGAGTTTTTTTTGTACCTCTTGAATATTGACTAGGCCTATATATCACACTTGGATATAATTTAAACACAAAATTACATGTGTAAACAAAATATGTCTAAATTTTTCTTGTCATTTCAAATCTTGATCCATTTTGATTCCTTGATTAGGGGATACAGAATCACTGCCACGGAGTGTGTTGGTGTGTCACAGCAATGCAATTCCGATTCACACAACGAAGCTGAGGTGGTTTAACGTTTATCAATGAAGAAAATCACCGATCAACCGCCATAGAATATAATGTGAAACAAGAAAACCGGAATAGTACATTCATCAGATTGCCGATACCCAAAATGTGTTGTCTCATATATCTAGATAACAACGTGATGTAGAGACGCTATTTATTCGTCTTTGTACCGTTATGCTCAGGAGAATGACAGAATCATTATTATCTTGTGCAGAGAAGGTGTTGGTCTTGAGTTGAACTACCGTAAACTACATAAATGCAACCTTTCTACTATAGTACTATATATAAAAATATGCTGTATTGTTGGGAAAATAATGTTATTCAAAACGTTGTTTTGATCCTGGACAAGGGCACTGAAAACCATTAAAGAGATGTAAATGTATTTTCACAGGTAAAGCTTGAAATCTACTGAACCTTTATTATTCAATCTGTTTCCTTTAGTTAAAATGAAGGCGCATTAGAAGACTGTTACCAACAAGTTCTGAGCTGACCTACTTTTGATGAAAATTCCTGGTGATTTTTGACGAAAATCACTGGCGATTCTGACTTGGGCGGTGCCCATCTTAATATAGGCAGGATTTCAACTGGGGGTGGGGATTTCCAAGGGTTGAGTTCGCGTTCGAGTCCTAATGCCTACTCTACTTCGTAGGTCCTGTGACGTTAGTCACACTGCTCATGTTGTACATGTAGAATGCAAATTTAACAGAAATGTACATGTACACTGCAGACAAATATGATGGTCAGAAACATGTATTTAAGCAACTGTAAATTGGGATCCTGGTGACGTCGAGTGTGGGGCGAACTGGTCTGATCGCCTGACAACAGACCTTAAATTAAAGGTAATATCGCTGTAGTAAGCAGATCGCGCTGATTGCAGGTGTGATTTATATCGATGCACATTGCGAATGGGTCAGTGAGAGATTTGTCAACTTTGATAGATAGCGTGATTGGTAAATTAGGATGGAAGCTAAGATCTAGACATCCTAAAGCGATCCTATATCAGAGCTGGGATATCATGTCAACCCAGCCTGCTGTTACTACTCAGCGTTATCATTCATATCTGTCATATTATATTCGGTCCCCAATAATAGATCTGTCTCTGATTGTTCTGCCCAACAGGCTAAAATTGATAGTTTCCTTTCTTTTAAATAGGCTTTTGCACGAATATTCATACATATATTGCAAAAAAATCATATCCCAGAATTTCTAGGAATTGTAGAGAATTACATGTAATAACTCCATATATATTGTCACCAAAAATAGTATACATGTACATGTGTACAGTACGTGAAAGAAATGAACTCAATACTGGGATGACATGATGTTAACATCATGACAACCCGATTCTGTCACGATGTTAACATGATGATAACCCGATTCTTGTCCTGATCTTGTCCCAGTTTTGTCCCGGTCTTGTTACAGGGACGACATCGGGACAACATCGGGACGACTTCGGGACAACATAGGGACAGCATCGGGACGACATCGGGACGTCATGTTGTTATCTCCAAATTACAATCGTTTACGTGACATGTGAATAGAGGCAATTGCGTTAATGTTTACACTCGTTTGGTTCGGTTATTAAAATATGACCGCAAAAATTTTAAACCGCAACGAAGTTTGAACGAATTATGACCAGAATATGAACGGAGTTTGACCGGAACGAAATGAACCGAACGGAGTGAGCAAAGTTTGGACTCCCGCAGTGCCAGTGGACTGCCCGCTGCTGCCGTTAAACTTTAATCGTCCGTACATGTTTGCCTGTGAATAAAGTTGGATGACTGACAGAATGGCTCGGAAACCCGTATAGTTAAATGTTTACAAAATGTACTGATTGAAATTTGTTCAGATAGATTGGTTTGGTTTGGCGAAAAGCCCCACGTGATCCAAATGTGCGAACTTTGACCCTGCAGAGCTATGCCCCTGAAAACAGCCGCACCACGTACTCCTAACCGTGCGGCGCTTTTAGTGTGATCACCTACTGTTCACTTCCATAGTCTACCGAATTTGTGATTGCAGATGAATTGATTTTCAAAATACTATAACTACATGGCTTGTTGTCCCAAGATTCTGTTATAGTGCCGGCTTTTGTTTGTTTGTGAGACGAATGAATAATTTTTTTTGTACTCAGAATTAAGAGTCCACCCGCAATACATAACAACGGAATAAAATAACAACATTTCACATGGGTACATGCAGATCTAATCCCAATTACGAAGTTAGAGTATATTAACCAATACAATAATAGTAACACTTTAAATTAAACCTAGAGCTCAAATTAACAAAAAATTAATCCCGTTTTGCGAGATATGAGAAAATATAAAATACCACATACCTTGAAATGGAATCTTTAGTACTTCCATTTCTGCTCTCGTTATTTATTATTTAATTATTTATTTAATAGCTAGTGCTACAAAAGATCTCAAATGAACGAAGAAATAAATGTACCGTGAAATTTAAATGAAACATTGATTTGATGGACAGCGAAATCCGAATGGGAATTAAGCGGGCTACAATTTCAATCAATCAAAAATCGAAATGTAATCAGGTGGGTCTAACAATAGGAAAAATAGTTGAGAAAATACTTAATTAATATTATCCTGGATGGTATTAAAAAGATTCGTTCTCATCGAGGCGTACATTCCGAAGATGTTTTTCGTCCTCAATACAATTGTGTTGCGGAAACCTGTGGCTTAGGGAGCGTATCAATATTAAGAACGTTCACCAACTTCTAAGGAGGAATGGCGTCAGAAAATGAACTGGTGTGCTCCTGAAGAAAAAGAACGTTCGATAGTTCAGAAATGAACTCGGGTGTGTTCATTCTCAAATTGAACGTTCATATTTTAGCGTCCAAAATATATTTGAACGTTCATATTTCAGAATCCAAAATATAAACGAACGTTCACTGCTTGAACGTTCTTTCTTGTTAATACCACCAAATGTTCGTTGGTGAGATTTAAGAGTGCGTGTAGACATTGAACAGGCGAGTTTAATTTGGATGCCCCGCAACAAAAAATGAAAAAATATCAATGTACGCCGTCATAAAGATTTTATGCTGTCTAGTTTAGCCATATCACGTGCGGTATATAAAACGGCAATGTATTTCCTTATGTTTGATGTGCGCAGGTTTCTCACACTTTTGCTTACCCAAAAATCAAGAACTTGCGGGATGTTTGGACTTGAAATTAAAGCATTTTCCAAGGACTGAAACGCTGCCGTTGTCGATTCATATTGAATTTTGCTGTTTCAACTATAATTATATCTAAATAAACGATCGATCCCATTTTTGGGGAGATTTATGATGGGATCTCCTAACTAAGCTATCCCGAAATTCAAATAGTTAAACGACTCAACTCAAATATACATGGCGTATGGAATTAGTTTCATTAATTTTGGCAACTGTATGTCAATTTCGCGCCTCTCCCCAAAACAAGATCCACGCGCATTTCGTGTCGACTTCGGAATGTTTCTTTGTTTGACACGAATGTCAAGATACCCAGCTATGATACAGAAAACATGTTTGTATAGATCTGTCAGAAATAATTTAGAAGCGTACATCATTTCTATACCGAATGCAGCGATTTAGAATATTTTATGATTGTAGAATTCACGGCGATGCATAAACCGAAAATAGTTTGCGCTCTTGTATTTGTTGCAAACGTACTGATTTAATTATTATTACATTGACTATCAACTAGGCCTAAACCGAATGATTATTACAGATGTCATACACGAGAATGAAAGATTGTTGGATATGAAAAGTATGATTGCCTTGCGTGAAAAGCGTTGAGAGACTTTTTTAAACGGCGGATCGAAAAATAGATATTTCTAGCTTCCCACTTGTACTGGTCCCTTTATATGTCTGTATATCATGCATTAATCCAAAAAGTGGAATACCCTCAAGTGTGACATTAAACAAATGAACATAGAACATATAAGGCCATCCGCTACTTTTCCAGATGAAGCTGACGTTCTTCAAGCTGACAAACAGCCCTTCCCTTGGCAACAAGTGAGAAATGACTACATTGTAGTCAAAACCTGCGGCAGTGGCAATAAAACAGTGAAAGGCATATCAGCGGAGGTAGTGGTAATGGTAGAAAAACAACATCTGCCAGTGTTTTCATGCCCAGGGAAGTAATTTTCAGCTTCTAACTCACAATTGTAGGAATTGCGTAATAGGTCTGATACCATATATATATATATATTCACTTTCCCCGTTCAAAATCCAACGATTTTGACTGGTCCATGCCGTCTATACTGAATTGACAGACGAAGTCACAATTATCGGTTTGGCAATGTCTTGGTATAAGTATCGTGTATGCCAAATTTCAAAACATTCGGTTCAGCCGTTGATTTTTGCAAATCAAAAAGGCTTTCAAATATTTGGAATCCAAATAAATTTCAAGGGTTTAGTCATAGCGCAAAAATCTACGCTCTTCAGTCTCCCTTGTCACTTACGTTGCCGAGCATAATGGAAAGTTTATATTTCCTTAATTTTCAATGAATTTAGTATAAGGTCTATCACTCTGATCTGTGAAACTATGGAATGGGGTTGAAGGCTTTATCAAACTGTCCAAGAGGCATAATGACACTTTTCACTATTAAATTAAGGCCTGTGACAGTCTTGATATTCAATTAGACTAATTAATTAAGTTTCTGTATTTGCGTGTCACCTGCAAACTAAATACCTTGACACTATATTCCATGCAGCGAGTCAATACCAAGACATTAACTATTTCATTCTTAGAAAATATCATCTCATCTGACAAGTTCGACCTTGCCTTTTCGAAGGTAATTTAAGTGGAAAATGTCAGGGCTAGTTCACTAAACAAGGTATGTGTGTAAGAGAATGATGTCGAATTCTCGTTATTATCTTTTGGTACATCAAATTATTGCATTCACGAAAATGACTGCCAAGTTAACGTCAATATGAAAGGTATCTAAGTATCAAAATCAAACTCAAAAAACCTCTCCTGGAAAACAAGGCCCTAGCTTTTGACAACGAGGACAAATAGATCGCTTTTATGGTCAGCATCCGCTAATAAATGACGTCCTTCCATTCGTAAAACTGACAAAGTAACGTAAATTTTGTATAGAACCAGTAAATTCTAGCAGAAATGGGCTCTGACTTGAGAGAATGATGTCAAATGCAATATGTTTCTGCGCATTGTCTGCTGATACACATAAGTATTGAATTTACGGAAGTGATTAATGCTATTCTAAAGGGATTCTGAGTGCGGAAGAGGACGGGAACATCAATACCAGCGAATCAAGGCCCTGGCTTGCGAGAATGAGGATAGAGAGGCTGTGTTCTGAAAGAGAATCATTCAAAATAGCTATTTGCCGAATGTCATGCAACCGAAAGTGCACAATATAACTGCACGACTGCGAGGTATTGTTCGCGCACAGGGGTGTCCAACTCATTAAATACTACATAGTCATTTCTGTCTCTTCGAAGTGGGCTACCATTTGAAATTGTCCGGTAATGAGTGAGTCCATCTGAATCCTTTCGTCGGTAAAATAATCATTCAAGATTCAAGATTTTATTGTACAAATATCAGTCAAAGGCAGAGTACAAAATTTTAAGAGGAATACAACTAGAGAAACAATGGAACAGTGACATGAATATTAATATTTATATATATGCTATATCTGAGAGATATGTTATATTTGAGTGTTACTGTCGATATTAGAACCTTGATTTTTGGCATTAAAGTGCATCAGGGGATTGTTGCCAGCATGTTTCGAGTGGACCTACTTTTGATGAAAATTTCTGGTGATTTTTGATTAAAATCACTGGTGATTCTAACTTGGGCCGTGCCCATCTTAATATTGGCAGGATTTCAACTGGGGGTCCAAGCGTTCAGTGCGTGTCGGAGTCCTAATGCCTACCCTACTTCGTAGGTCCTCTGACGTTATTCACACTGGGCATGAAGGTGCATTAGGGGACTGTTGCCAGCATGTTTCGAGTGGAACTACTTTTGATGAAAATTTCTGGTGATTTTTGATGAAAATTTCTGGTGATTTTTGATCAAAATCACTGGTGATTCTAACTCGGGCCGTGCCCATCTTAATATTGGCAGGATTTCAACTGGGGGTTCAAGAATTCAGTGCGTGTCGGAGTCTAAATGCCTACCCTACTTCGTAGGTTCTTTGACGTTATTAACACTATTCTCATATATAATAATTAACGAAGCAATAATTCATTCCACCGAATATAGTTGCAAATGAATTCAAACGCGCTTGAAGACAGTATTGTCATGTGAGATCGGAGGTTGAAAAGAAAAGTGTGGCAGAGATCACACTCTCTTAGCGCATGCGCATTTCAAAAAGTCACAAGAACAAGAACAAGAACAAGAACAAGAACAACAACAACGCGAGCCTCCCGTAGACCTGCGTGCCGCAGGTAAAAATACACAAAGGAATGGCGAAGAACATCATTTCGAATAATTGATATCATAGAATTGTATATAAGTTCCAGATAGTGAATATTTAACAAAAATATATATCACCTGATGTCCTTCTAAACTATATCCAGTGGTGAATTCGTGACGTCAGGGCCTCTTCCAGTTCATCTTTCCTCAAACGCACTTACCTTTCAGTAGTTCATCTTCATCATACATATACCTACCTTAAAGTATACCTGAAATAAATTTGGTGATGAAACGGGACAGAAGACCGAAGAAAAGAAGTGTGTTCGGATTGCTGTTGTTGAAAAATAGTACTGATGATTGTTGTGGATTTCAATTCAATCGTCCATGGCAGTAGCTAATTATTTCAGATAGTATTTTGACTATTAGATCTGTTTTAACGCTTGATTAATTTGTCGAAGAGGTACGTGCTCATAGCCCAAAGTTATATGAAGAAAACCAGTCGTTTACGCACATTTGGTTGGCGAAGAGGACATTGTACCGGGATATTTCAGTTTTCTTGCATCTTTGAACGAAAGTTGTTCCTGAATGAATAATATACATGATATAAACAAACTTTAATAACTTTCAGTCAGATACTTATTTCAATGGATAAAATGGTGCTACCCGTTGAGGGTCTCTCTGATGGGACCCTGCATGCTCCTTGTGGATTAGTTGCTGTTCGCAAACCGAAGTCGCCGACTGTATTGCTTTATATTCCTCTCCCAACCGCTTTCTAGATTAGTGACAAATTGAATTATATTTCCTCTTTCTACTTGCGAAACAATTTTTATCTAGATTTGAGAGTATAAGTTATAGTCTTATCTTGGTCGATTCATGGAGACTGCTCCGTCATGGAGCCGGTCTTCCAGGCTCCGTCGTAGGCTGCTATCCCAGTCTCTGCAATTGGTTGTATTGTAAAGACCTTTGTACGACTGAATGGGATTAACAAGGGGGACTCTAATAATTTGGTTTCCATTGTGCAATCGACGTTTTTATCTTCCAGGGTGTGTCCTCGCACGTCCGCGGAGTGAAGGTCAAATATTCGGGAACCTTCAAGATGTAACATATATGTATATGGGCCATGCACGAACCCCTTTATTGAGAGTATAGCGCGACATCTAAAATAATTTTAAAATTATATACCCTGATCACCCCAATATCTGTTCGTATAGCTAATATATAGCTATTCTATCATATTCTGGTTTCTATTTCCTTTCATAACATTTATCCAGTGGCAATTGAACAGAATGCATCTGTTCTAATATGTATATGTTATATTTTCAGTCATCTGTCGGGTTGATGAACGAGGACTTATTGAACATTGTATGATTTGTGTTAGATCATGGGGGTACCTCCATGTTTAGATAGATAAACGATTCGGGATTCAATAACTTAGAGTGTAGATAGAATTTATGTGTGTTCAGTGGATTTCTCCTCATGAGGTGACAAATTTTCCAGCAGTCTCTCGCCTGATAAAATAATCCAGAAAGAAGCCAGATGAATATTATACTGGTACATCCACAATTTATATCGATGGATCTAATTTTACAGTTTAATAAAATGTGGATTCCCTATTTGTCAATATGCCATAGATATACTTGTTTGATTGGGTAATAACGAAATGCACTATTCTGTTCGAAATGAGGTAATACATGTGAGTACATGCATGTGGGACAGAATATATGTGGCTGCACGACATACCAAGCCTGAAAGATCAGATCAAGATGGTGAGGTTTTCTTTTACACTCTTTTAATCTTTCTCATAACCCCCCTCCCTCACCCAGCTGTCACAACTTTCGAGATAAACGTTTTTGTGCCTGATCCGCAATCGTCTGTGTCAGCTTCTTGAGGATGATTCCAGGTTCTCCCACGGCCCATGCTGCTGTCGTGCACCATTCGGTATCATTCACTAGTATGTTTGGGACGACAATTTTCAGTATACACTTTACGTGTTTATGGAATTCTCATCAACTGCTTTGGTCTCACTCGACATGAAGTGTACAACTGAACCGTCAATTAGCAATGAATCCACATCATTCGTTAACTTCTCTTGAGTAGAATCTTATATTTCTGAGAGAGTTCAAACGGACGACGAAGCTTGACCTGGGCAACAATCAATTTCAAATTCCCCCCACAACTATGAAAGATCTCACTTTCTGGATGAAAATAAATAAGTGATCTTCGTGAGCCGATTAAGACCATTCCACATTCATTTCACAAACCCGACCCCACAAGGAGAGATTTGCTTCTTTAATGTTGAATTAGACAAAGACTGATCATCGGAAAACTGTTAATATCAGCTAATAATGCATCATAATGGTACAGGAAATAAAACAAATATTTGCAGTTGATATTGACATCCGCTGAAAAGCGCCAATGAGACATAGAATGTAGTTCTAAGCAAAAATACAAACAATAATATTCTAATTAACTGTCAGTTTCACTGAAATGGAATTAGATTATTTTGTGAAGATCACAAAATAATCTGAACGCTGATTAAGTCTCGGCTCTGTGAGCTCACGCCAGTTCAGACGATGGAGACAAAGGTCGGCTGATCGATAGCGAAACGGCTCCGTTGCTACATGAGGATCCAGCTCCATAGCTCCTGCATCGTCGACTGATGGGAGTCCAGACTGTATGGTGAATTTTGGTGAACAAACTTGCAAACCTGTCAGTTCCTTATATTCAATTCAAGTTGATTTACAAGCGTAGTTTGTAAAAATCATCAGTACCGGTTCCCGTGTCCAATAACGTGGCCAAGGATATCTGAAATTACAAATGGAAAAAATAACAATGAAATAATTCCAACAATATTATTATCCTATTATTAATCCGATCTTATATGATTTAATCAATGCAACTTCAATAATATAACACTCAATAATACTAGAAAACCTCAGCCTTCAATTACGCAAAAGAAAAAAAAATATTTGATGGATTTCTACGGCACCCTTCTTTGCAAAAGATGTTGCACCTCTCTTTCCCAAACTCAAAACTTCTTTCGCGCACGTGTCTGTGAAAGCTGTGCGAGAAGTTGAACCTGGAAAATCGTCGTGGGGTATTTTCTGCATGAGTTTTTATGAAGTATAGATTGCTCAATATATCGATGAATGGTCAGTGTGAAGAATAAATTGTAATCTTTCGCATGACTGTCTTCCTTAGGCAGTAAAGGAAAAGTAAAATTCACAGAAAGCTTCATTGAGATAACCCGGAAAACACACACAGCGCAGACTGGGCAAGAGTTATTTGGACTTTACCAATTATCACCTTGAACGCTTCCGCCCAAGCGCACTGCACGACAACTTTGCTCAAGCCTGCTGAGTAATCCTGCTTCCGTAACAGTTGTGAAATCACTTTGTTTCACAGTAACAAGTTGTTTATTTCTTGTCAAGACCAATCAAGTCAGTAAAAAGATGTGGTATCGGCAGATTATATTCTGACTTACCTGCCATTATACAATAACGCAGAATGTCATAGGCGCCGAAACAAGATTCTTTTCCCGGCCTGACCACCTTCCACTGCCACGTGTCTCTGCCTGATTTGGCGCGAATCACACAACCGCATAATTTGGCGCGAAATGATGTAAGTTATCACTGAATGTATAACCACGTCGATACGAACACTGGAATTCATCAAATGTTCGGCGTGGTCCAATATCCGTACGGAATATAGGCCTATAGCATTTACAAAACGTTATATACAAATTAATTCAATTGAAAATATTTATTTTCCTATTAATCTGCCCCGACAACATATAAAACGCGACTCGTAAACTCCGATTTCAGTTTAGGAGGGATATAGCTGTTGTCATCTCCAAGGCAAAATACATATTGACCTTAATTGTAATATTCATATCTTTGTACACAATTCTTGTATACATCACATAATAATACAGTAAATGAACACACGTTGTCGTAAATATCATAAACTTGAACTAGACTTTAAGCTGAGAAACAGAAGCAAATTTTACCTTTTTCGCTCCGCGTGTAACGTTTTGTATGAAGTAATACAAATGTCGTTTAACTATAGCAATCATTTGTAAAATTGAGTAAGCAAATATTTCAGATGAAAAATAAAAAAATATTCGTGGAACAATATCTCATCAACAAAAGAAGTCTACCGTCTATAAAAAAAATAGTTGAAATCATTTTGCTAATAATGCATACAGGGTTGTAAATCGTAGCTCACTACTGCAGTCTCTATGGTAAGATATAATAAATATCAAAACAACTTTTTAATTTCTTATAATATTGGGCTTATTGAATAAGAAAAGATACTCATTCCAAGGGTAATCGTCCCATATCATTCATTTCCATTTGGAAGGATAATAGATTGTTTGCCGCATATGGGAACTTGATCGCAATAGAACATTCTTCAATATATTCATCACCAATGCTGACATTATGGCAGAAATTTCATACTTATGTAATTGAGTAAATTCTGGAAAAATGAAGACAGTAAAGAACGTTCCCGACAGGTGCTCTCGATTTTAGTTTTCGTCAACATCACTTCTCATGCACAACAATCGACTAAAACTTGCAGATTTACACTGCCACAGATGCAATTCGAATGAAGAATAAAATATACATATAGTTGGAAAACGATCTGTGCCTTTTTTGTCAACTGGATTGAACAATTGAGTGGGGACAGACAAGCGCGGCGCTGATCAGTGTCGGTCACATATTTCGCGTGAAAGCCACACAACGATCAGTAACCGCAAAATAAACGTTTTTTTCTAAATGGAGCGAAAATAAGCGGACGTTTACCCTTTTACCTTTTATTCGCTTTCAATAATAAGCATAATAGTATATTGTCAACTTTGATTTGTAAAAGTGCGAACGTTCAAAGACGAGGGGCATGCGGTTGTATATTTTTTAACAGCTTCCGTTTTCTTACCAAATGAATGCAGCGTTCATTTTCTTTCCAAATGAACGCAGAATTCGTTTTTGTCAAACAAACGTTCATTTTATGCGTTCACTTCATAAAACGAATGCAGGTAAGTTCATTTTCTGACTCGGAGTTCGTCAATAATATCATGGAGGAGTCAGAAAATGAAATCCATTCAGTTCAAAATCGGACGCGTTCAACGTTCTTAATATTGATGAAAAAATTATTAGCCTATTCTTCCTAAATATTTACATAATACTAAAAATTTGTCTAGACTATGTGATAACAAACGAGAAGAATGCAAGATAATTTTACCGATAGCACAGAAGAATATATAAGATAAATATTCTGATAAAAAAATATTATTAAACAATTTTGAATAAATTTTTCTTTTCTCATATTGCCGAATCATAACATTGTGGAACGCAAATATAATACAGATCTAAAGTGAAAGGAAGAAATTCTTGCATACAGCATTCAATTTTTGCATGAGAAAACCGGAATGTGAAATTGAAGACCGAATAGTTCTCTGCTGTTGACCGTCCCCTGTTGACCTTGTTGTTTATCAGCGCGCGGACCTCGAAGAAAGCACTCTTTTCGTGCAGACGTCGCGAAAGATTTCATTCCAGAGCATATACAATTATGTTTTTAGATCTAATATAAAGTTGATTGTAATAGAAAGAAGAAACATATATCTCGGTGAATCTGGGGATAATGAAGATCGATCTTCGTTATTTTCTTGGAAGTTGGAAATCCGTGACAAATTGCCATTTTCAACTACTGTTCTCCGTGAAGGTGACCGATGATCGTTTACATTTACATGTATGAGAACGAACCGGAATGAACGCAAAAGGATGAACGGAGTTTGAACGAAATATAACCGAATTGTGTCGATAACTGACAAGAAATGAAATACAAATGAAAATATGTTTCATCACTATATCCAAACATGCACCATGCAGATGTACTTTTTGACGCGCCGAAGACTCGACACGTGGGTGTGAACGTTACTCAGTGCCACAGGCCGTTTGTCCCCAGCATATCAGCTTTACGGATCAGAAAAATAACCTCAATTGTACAACATGTTAGTGCCAGGGTTACTAAGTTACTTTGTAGGAATGGGAAGAGAATCAGCGGGTGAGAACATCGGGACAAATAATCGGGACAACATCGGACCAACATGGTGACAAGATCGGGACAAGATCGGGACATGATCGGGACGTCATGATGCTGTCCCAATGTTGTCCCGGTTGAAACAAGACCGGGTCAAAATCGGGACAGCATGATGTTAACACGGTGACAAGATCGGGACAAGATCGGGTCGATTTTTATTGAGCTCATTTCTTTCACGTGCTGTATCTTGCAAAAGAGTTTTCCAATATACATTGTTACAATAGATTGACTCTGCACATTGATGCTTGACCAGTGCTGTGTAGCTGTATGGGTTGTCGAATTTTGTTTTGCCTATGCTACCACATGGAGCATGTATATATTGATAACATACATGTAACTGGTATATTTTCAAATATGCCAAACAGCAGGTTGGGCATCAGCATGCAACCCTGACAATAAAATGTAGCCGTGGCATTTGGCAGATAACTGCTGTGGCTTAGGACAAAGGACATGGCATGTTTTAGTGAGGATTTGCTCTCCATGACAGGCCTCAATTTAAGGTGGTAACCTGTTTTCAGGTTGCCTGGACAGGTAACTTGTTGAGAGGTTACCGTCAGCACTCCTTAAATTGAGGCCTGCATGAGATGCAGTTGAAGTGCAAAACAATGAAAGAATTTTTTTCCATTGAATGGCATAAATCATAACATTGTGTTGTATAAGCTTATGCATATTATTTACAAGGCATTGAGTCATATGATTCTCAAATAGCAGGACCAAGAAGTAGTGTATCTGTGTAAAATCCTTTTATTTCTCAATATCAACGTATGAAAATCGATCAGAACCACAACATATTTTATACACAATATTAAGTGATTCAATGGGTAGTGGTTGGAGTGGTCCTTACATGTAGCCAGTTCTGGTAGATCTTCATATTTTTACAGAGAGTAATTGATGTTTTGACCAAAGGTCGGCAGTTTTGCACAAATTTATAATTTTTCATGGCCCTGCTATTCGAAAATCAAGAGATTGAACACATTCTAATCTGAGTATACTACAAAATTTGTACTTTATACCAGTCAAAAAAAAAAAAATTCATCCTTTGTTTGGCACTTCAACTGCATGGGGGTCAAATCCTTGCTAAAATGCCCCATGTCCTTTGGGGATAAATATCACACTCTGATAGGAAAGTATGATGGTAATGTGCAATATATATGTGATGACAAGGGGCTAGTCGTTGTGTGAACAACATGCAATCAAGATATTCATGATGTTCTTGTGAACAGTCACAATCAAAGCATGACTTGGATACAATATACTCTAGATAATGACTTGAATACAAATTTATATACTCTAGATAATGACTTGGATACGATATACTCTAGATAATGACTTGGATACAATATACTCAAGATAATGACTTGGATACAATATACTCTAGATAATGACTTGGATACATAGTCTAGATAATGACTTGGATACAATATACTGGCTAGATAATGACTTGGATACAATATACTGACTCTAGATAATGACTTGGATACAATATTCTAGATAATGACTTGGATACGATATACTCTAGATAATGACTTGAATACAAATTTATATACTCTAGATAATGACTTGGATACAATATACTCAAGATAATGACTTGGATACAATATACTCTAGATAATGACTTGGATACATAGTCTAGATAATGACTTGGATACAATATACTGACTAGATAATGACTTGGATACAATATACTGACTCTAGATAATGACTTGGATACAATATTCTAGATAATGACTTGGATACGATATACTCTAGATAATGACTTGAATACAAATTTATATACTCTAGATAATGACTTGGATACAATATACTCAAGATAATGACTTGGATACAATATACTCTAGATAATGACTTGGATACATAGTCTAGATAATGACTTGGATACAATATACTGACTAGATAATGACTTGGATACAATATACTGACTCTAGATAATGACTTGGATACAATATTCTAGATAATGACTTGGATACGATATACTCTAGATAATGACTTGGATACGATATACTCTAGATAATGACTTGGACAATTATTTGGTCGACAGTACTGATCAGTGGTACATTGCTTTCATCATACAAACCTGATGTCTTACCAGCATCACTGAATCGTGTTCACTACTTCTCTCTAGCAAATTAGCTTGTGTTTATAAAAGGTTTTTGGTTATGCCTGTTGCAAGTGTGATGTACTACTACTATTGTTTTAATAAATAAAGTCCTTGATTATCATGAATGAGGAAATTCTTCATGGATGAAGGTTGACTACTGATAGTCACATCTGATTCTAGTCATGTACATGTTTTGTTTTTATTATATTTTCCACTAACGGTGATGGACAGGTAGATAATTCTGCAGATGTCCACTATATACACAGCTACACCAGTACAGGCACTTTTACTTCAACAATTAACATAGTGAGGTAGAGCAAACAAACTAATGACAATTCCAAATGACTGACTGAAGCATTATAATATTACATGTACCTGTGATTTGTCTGTGTTTGTATGTGTGTGTTTATATATGAATAAGGAATGGGAAATTATTCCAGGCTTGCATGTTGTGATATAGTAATTTGTTGATGGAGGAGCCAAGGAGGTGATTGGATAATGGGGTGGAACCATGTTATAAAGGATACATCAATCAATGAACTGAAACTAGAACTTGGGGATTCTATCTGCGACTGGCAAATAATATGGTCTGCACATGCATGCTATGCTAACATCGAGCATAATATATATTCCCCGTGATGCTACGGAGTCAGACGTCAGACTCTAAACTTTACACCGTCTCCAGGGTGCTGCTCGTCTTGGCCAAGTGGTGCTGTGAGATCAGCTGTCTTCTCCAAGTCCTTCACAAGAACGTAAAAAGGTGCAAATAGCATTGAACCTGTTGATCTGATTCGGCATACACTGTAAGTAAGTCAAGCTGTTATCATATATTGACTAGCTATTGAACAGTTCAATTAGCTTTGAATTATCTTTTGTTTCCCAAAACTGTACATTACCATTTGATTGTAAATGGAGTAAGAATTATTATATTTCTCCTAATTATGCTTTGTAGATTTGATCTTCACAGGCCTCGAAAATTAAAGTGTTCACCTGTCGCGGACAATTAGGTTTTGCCATTGACAGGTGGGAAAAAATTCAACCTGTCGCTTGACAGGTGAAACATCCCCAGGATTCATAGATGTTGATTTTTACAACTGTTAAATGGTAGTGAGAATATATAAAAAACTAAAAACTGACTATAAAACTCTCTAAAGTATATGATATTTTCACAACTCAATTCCCGAAGCAAGGAATAGTTGTTGTTATTTAACGATGACAGAACTTTTGCTGAAAGCATGCCATACTTTAAAGCTAAAACTAAATTTATCTTCGTTATGCTTCGGCAAGCATTGACATATCGATCAGACCTCGACACTCCATGTCTGCTTGCACTGTTGGAGAGACCATAAGCCAGGTCGGAATTAGCGACTGCCATGACGATTCAAACAGGAGGCAAAGGGACAGGGGGTGTAAAATAGCACCGCTGAGCCTTACCCCCTGTACCATTGTCTCATGAGCAACCAGCTGTAATGGCAAGTAATTCCCACCTAGCTTATTGGAGATTGGCAGAGAACTTCCGGAGTATTTGGGTTTATCTAGAGAATGTTTTTATTAATAAAGAAATAGCTTGACAGGGGTGACACTGTATCCAGACAACTTGATGTTGTTTCTGTCATGCTTATCAATCATGGAATAGGCTCCCATACTGATATATTTACGAATCGCTTGAATATAAAACGTTAATAACTTGCATACATGTATGTCTGTGCTTCCGTCATCGTGCCTGATAATGTGATATTTCCAAAAACAAATTGGAAATGAAAATGAATTCTATGCTACTGGGGAAAGCTAGATTGTTTTTGGGGTTTTTTCCCCCCTTTTTGTTGTCATATAGGTTTAATTATTTTAGTGAGAGTAATCATTTATCCTTTGCCTAGCAGTTATCAAAATTAATTAATGAATTATTTGTTTTCTTTCTACACGAGGTAATGAAAACATTTTAAAACTGAATAAAGAGCGTGTGGATCGGTGAGAAGAACATGGAAAAACTAAATTTGGGCATGAAAAAAAACAACTCAGTAATTTGAACGGGGTAAACATAAATCGATCGGCATATATAGAAAATTAGTGTACGTGTAATTTTTCGGTGAGACCGAGAGAAACCTTACCTGTCACATGTGACAGGTAGACTGAAAAAAAAGCCCTGTGATCCAGAGAAGATTTGATCACTTGGCTACAGAGAACACTGTATGAAAATACCATTCACCCTCTCAACTGTAGTTGAAGCAATGAAATACATACACTCTATTCCTATTGTTTTTGAGCCTGTTTATGCATTAAACATAATTTTCTATGGATTATAAATTCTATATTTTAAAAGTGATACTGTCAAGAAAATAATAGATGTTTTGTTCAGTAATGTGGGGAACTACATGTACATGTAGCTGGTCTGTAAATCAAGGATTTATATAACTACTGTTAATACATCACTGTGTATTCTTTCATATACACTGCATCTTTACATTACAAATGCTTTGGTGAATTGTTACATGATTATCATATGAAAATGAGATTCTCAATCATGTCAATAGCAGAAGTACAGTCTACATGTATGTCTAAGATATTTGATTATACAAGGGAAGGAATACACAAATTACTCTGGATCAATCATTTTCTATACTCCGTTCAGTATGGTGTACTTGTACCTTGTAGTAGATTTATAAGTTCTTGTTTTATTCTTCAAATTCTAACAAACCTTCACTTGGTTACTGCTATATAGATATACATGTACATGTGCAGTTGACACCCATGTACATGGTAGGGTTGGACAAGGGGGCGTGCTCTGACACTTTCTAAAACTAGGTTTTCTATTAGCCGGCACAATACTTCATGTATGGTTTCAAGTTTCCCATCACATGAATTGTAATTAGTCCGAACTGTGACCTGTAAACAGTTATTTGTGTCACGGTCAATGTCAGATGTGTTTCAAGAGCTACAGTCAACAAGTCAAACCAGCACAAGTACCAGCATGAACATTTTCTGCATGTTGAAGCACTTCAATCTGCTGGTTCGCTTTCCAAAGTCATGAATTGGATTTTCACTGTGAATGACGATAGATGATTTGGACAACCTGATTGAGAAGGACTAAATAAAATTACTCTGGAAAAATATAGTTTCTGAACACATCAAACTTCATTTACCTGGTTTGGGAAAAGAACCAAACACTGAAGACAATCATGGTACATGTAACTTGTGGAAAGGACCAAGCTCTTTCATAACTGTATGGTTAAATTCTGCAGAAACTGGGCAAGCTGTAAGTGTAAGCAATCTCTTTAACAAAATATCAAATTCGCTGAAGAATATCTGTTTACCAAAAAGTATCAAACTCAAGACTTTGTAGTATCAAGACTGAGTTCATCTGGGAATCCAAGCAATACTGAGTCCTGAGCTTCTTCAGGTACCTGGTCAAACTGAAGATTAGGTGGTTCATTTTCATATGCAGGTGCAGAAAGAATGCACGACCAATTTAGTGTCTACTAACTGGCTATCACAAGATTGGTTACTTGAAAGTGGAAATATATCATGAAGTTACAATGTATTAACCTTGTTAGTACACATGTATGCATGTAATTATAGGGTGAGTTAATTACACTTAAAGGATGCCCTGCTGATGGTCTCTTTCAACAAGTCAAATATAGCTTTATTACTTGCAATGTTGAATGTAGGGGTTAACATTGGTTACGGATCAAATATTTGGTGTTTAGACAGAATGGACTTGTGTTCAGACATCCAGTGTATGGTAGATGTGTGGCTTACTTCACCCTTGAGATCATAATCTAATGTCCAACTACAATTAATGCATGAAAGGATACATCACTGATATATCTAGATATGTTATAGTGTTGTTTTCACATCCATGCACTTGTCATGTATTTATTATAATATAATAAAATCTGTACTGCCATAATATGTGTTTTTCTAAAGTATGATTGGAGCTGGTACATGTTGCAGGAGCATGGATTAATTTGTTCCCCTTGGGCGTCAGTAGGGTGAGGGTAGAGGCGAAGTTCATCTGACCATAGTCCCCTGTGCAGAACACTAGACTATTTGTTCACGGGAATTAAGTGGCAAAATCTTGAGCAAGGTAAAAAGCTGACCAGCAATGTACCTGATTGTAAATTGTGTTTTCGAGTCCCAACATGTGGATATACTTGGGGAGTGTAGGCTGAATAGATGTAAATTAGGAACATGATTGGTCATGTATAATTAATGAGTGGCGGATACTCAGGGAACATGATATCAGCTGCCAAAGTAGATTCTGTTATACTTATAACTTAAACTGAAGTATCAAAATGGACTTCGGACTAGCCCTTGGAACTCGCCCTTGGAACTCGAGGTGTTCTGGTACTGTCCAGGTTATCATAGATGATCAGCAGACCTCCATGTCACCTGTAATATTCACCATATACTATACCTGCACTATCTACTGTGCATATGAGGGGCTCATGGCTGTCTTAAATCCCATCTGCTTGATAACTCTGTTAAAGCTGTAAACATACTCAAGATAATTCTCAATGATTTTTACTGCATGCATGAATTTTTTGCAAATCTGTAAGAAATGATGCTAGATTTTCCTCCTACCGAAATCTTATTGTCCTGTGTTACAATGTTGTCTATGAAACACAATTTTTCATGTTCATGATGATAACATGCATGGCAATCGGACTCAAATCAAATACTGCCTGTTTGTGTGTGTTTTATTACCTAACCCTAACAATCTGTTAAATTATAATGAAAATAACAATTCCCATCATGGAAAGAACAGTTTTATTCATTCATAGATATGCAAGGTGAGAGGTTAGGTTATTAACATAGGTCTGACACTTAAACCAAGATTACAGGGGGTGTGACAGTCCCATGGAAACCCTATTTAGCTATGCCTGCATATGGCCATGTGTCATGTGGTCCAGTGCAGGACATGAAGTATCTTAAGTAGGGCAATTTTGTTTACCTTTTAACTTTGAAGAGTTAAGCTTCTCTCTTGACAGGGGGGCCTGACTTAAAATTACATGTACCTCTGAGCTTAGACACCTGTAGTGCCTGTCTAACTATACTGCTGTCCCAGCCCTGTTTGTGTTCTGCGCATGGTCCAGATTAGGGCAGACTCACTATTAGTTAGACAATATGACTGACAATGATTGTGGAGAGCAGATTTATTTTTTTGTTTAAAGTGTATAAAAAAGTTCCTGGTTAAGGCTGGAAATGATTAGGTCTTTGATTAACAGATGATAATTTATGAACAATATTTCCCATGTTTACACATGACTTTCTAGGCCTGACAATCGCCTTGCTGGTCCATCGTCCATTGCTGGGTGACCAGCATACCTGAACACGTACTTGATCTTTGTCACTTGTGAAAATGTTGGAGAGCTGTTCCTCTGAGGCAGTGTCGGGTATCCAGAGATCCTGTCGTTGTTGTTGAACCTCAATAGACTGATATTAATGCCGAGCAGGTAACTCAGAGTCCGTTATCACAGATCTTAGATTTCACGTTTTGACCCTTGGCAGAGGACCTAGTTCACAGGCACAGGTAGAAATGATCAGACTTTAGCAAGGTAACACACTTCTCACAAGTACAAAGGATATGTTAATAACATATGTCTTCTCTTAGGAGCATCAGTTTTCAAGCCTGCTAAACCATGTGACTTTATCAACGAACTCATGATATCAGGTCTATATTTGATCGAACGCTTAGAAAACTAAATTGTGATCAATCATATAGGCTACTAACAGTGCTTTTCTGCTGCTGTTTATTTGTAAATGTGGAAGAAATATCTTGGATTATTAGAGTTATAACACTTAGGCCTATTGGATTGGATTATTACAGTTGTAAGGCTATTTCAAAGTACAAGAGTTCCAGGAATATACCATTATTCATAGAAGCCAATGTTTTATGCAGCATTTCCAGCAGGTATGTATATTTGTTAATACTATCATCAAGCCATCACAGTGTTGTCTCCTGGTACATGTTAGGCTTACATTGAGCGCAGTTTTCACAAAATTCTGAAGCACTAAATTGCAGTTATATATGAGAGAACTTAGAATTAGCTCTTTTATAAGCTCTATGGCTTTACAGGCCTCGCCATTTAAATACATTACATAACACTTGACCCTTGATGGCAGATATGTAAAATTGTTTGGAAAATAAAGTAATTACGACTAAATTTTCTACATGCCTGCTTTGGAAAACTAGAAAAAGCAAATCTGAAGACAGTGCCTGTCGTGCCTGGTGTTATGTCGTGATATTTTGTTGTGAAAATTTCCAAGTGTCTTAGCCATAGACATCAGTCTGTTCTGAAAGCAGTGTGGAGTTCTACAATGTACCTTTACACAGCTGGCATCACTATGCTCTCTTTTTGATGTAACCTCAGGGATTGTCTTCAGTTGCCTTTTTGGGCAGATTATGAAATCATGATTGTCATACATTTTAATTACTCAATTTTTTTTCACCAATCTGACAGCTCTGACGTCCTGTATATTCAAAATGTATGCCTTAGCTCTTTAAGTTGATTTTTGTTGTGTTTGTAAGGAGAGCAATCTGTGGGTAGATTAGAAATAAGAAGCAAAACAATACTTAATCTATTAACTACATTCTATTCATCAGAATGATCAATTTTGAATATATTCTTAAAGTAGTAATGTGTCCTACATATAAATGAATTAGCATACATGTAATTGATATAAATAAATAACAAGGAGGGAGCGGAGGGAAATATAAATAGAAGAGAAGAATTGTCTTTGTACAAGTTTGTCGGTCAGTTTTTAATTAGGTTATACTGGTAAATATGTGTTCATTATACATTGTAGACGCGCGGTGATTCCTTTGTCTTTGCACCCCTTCATACATTCATTAAAATTTGAAGATTTATATAGGAAATATTGCAAGGCAGGTACATGTAAGACATCAAACAGCTTAGCCCTCTACAACCCTCAAGAGAGAGTTGATCAAATTATGTCACATGATTGACTGAAAGTCAATGAGAGTAAATTTTGGCACATTCTTAATTACGATTGTATGAAAGTTCTTTGAAGTCCGATATTTGAAATTAACTTGAGTTAAAAGAATGGTTGATAAATTAAATACTCATCCAGCTTAATTATCATTGTACCCATGTTTTTATCTTGATATAACTGTTATTTAGATTGTTGCTTTGATGGCATGCACCAATCAGTGTTGATAAGCTAAATCCAACTTAGTGAGAACTTAGTATTTCTATTTGGTGGGACAGAAATATATAATATATTAATTATACATGTAATATACATGTATCCATATCCATTAAATATGTTGAATAAATCAGCATTGAGACTGTGGGTGAATTGACCTGATTGTGGGTGAGTTGACTTTTTTTTTGTGGGTGTATCGACCTGAAGTTGTGGGTGAATTGGTTGTGGGTGAATCAGGTTGTGGGTGAATTGACTGGATACCGATGTGGATACCCTATTCTGGCTTCAGGACAACTGAACATCCATATAGTATTCTCAGTTTTAAATTTGATAGCCATAGTTTACAATTTACTCTCTTTATGTCTCGGAGATCAGTTTGTAACTCTCCTCCTATTTTCCTGGCCATACACTTGGAAACTTTACAATTAGTATTTTCTACCTAAATTGTGTTTATTCTGCACATTTTATACTGCTATCATAGATACTTGTCGACATCTAAGTTAGCAATTCAGTCCACTTCTCTGTTATTAATAAGCTTACCCTTCTTGATACAATTATGGTACTTATTTTAAAAAGATTAGGTGATACCTTTATGAGATTACTCAAGAGTGGGATACTATATCCTCTAGGCTTTTTCTCTTCTAGAGCGTTGGTAATATCTTCTTCATGTCTCTGAGGCTCAAGACAGCTCCATTATATAGTATATCCCCAATGAACTAAATGTAGGCCATAGTTGTTCACCACTCAAGTACATGTTGTATTTTCACCTGGAATTCTCTAGAATATTTTCACCTGGAATTCTCTAGAATCTTTAGTTGCCAAGTTTGCGTTCCACATGTTGGGTTCGCTGTACATGTAGTTCTGTCCTTGCATCTATTTGTCCTTTATCTTCCCTTCTTGGATTCAGTATTCATACCAGTATTAGATTTCCTTGATTTCCTTGAATTCTGAGAAAATCAATCTCGGGACCTGGAAATCCTATGACAATATTTGTAAAGAGTCATGGGAAAGTCTTTGAATTTTATTGTCCTCTCTCCCCAAAATATCTGCCACAATTAATTACCAGGAATTTCTTTCTAACAAACTGCATTTATTCTTCGATCTATTCAGATCTCTATGAAACGTGATAGTTGAAATACATACATGTATTCATTTCATTCTAATGTACATTGTTGAATTTGCTTAATGAAACATGGTAAAAGATGTTGAAAAATGTCCAGGAAAATTAAGTTAGGTCCTGGGAAATGGTTGTATGGACCTGGAAAAGTCCTAGAATTGGTGAAAACAATAATCCAAAAATTCCAAGACTGAATCCATGGCTCATTCCTCAACCGCATTTTGGCCCTTGTGGGATCTATGCTCAATCCCAGAAGCTCGAGTCCATTTTCACACAGGCTTGTAAGCTCTTTCAGTTGAAGGATAAGAGTGGAGCCCTCTGGTGAGGATCACAGGTAAAAAAAAATGTTTTAAATGCAGTTACCTCCCTCAGACTAACTCGCGACATGGAGGAGGGTTTAGAGGGTGGTTCAGGTATGACTCTGGTCGGCAACTGGTTGCCTCTCCTGTATATCCATACAGCAGACCGGTTATGGCCAGCATTTGTTTTGCTGCCGATATGGACTGAATCCAAATTCAAATTCTATTGGCTGATAATATCCGCAGCCTGATTGGTTATGACAGCTCAGGTCACCTTTCATTGGGCCATGGTTGTTCATTCTCCAGGTTTGTGGGTGTTTAGTCAGACCCAATACAGTCCACAATACAGAGAATGAGTCTAGATTAAGAATTTTGAACTGACGATGCCGGCCGTAACCCGTATACTGTATGAACATACATGGTAGATAACCAATCTAGTCAGCGACCCGAGCTGAGCCCATAACTTCCCGTGGACAATGACCTCGTATCACACATCATACAGGATTCCATGGGTCATCCGTATTGTTGTCCTCCTCGATCAGACTTCAGTGCTCGAAATGTCTATCTATTTGCCGGACATGTCCCACAGAAAACTGACTTGTCCCGCAATATGTTTCGGCACTCGGACAATTGTCCGACAGTTTCAGCGTCGGGCAGAAGAAATAATTTTTAGTACCTTCCACGATGTTTCACCGCGATCAGTGGCTTTACGTTTTCCCATTGTAAAAATTCACTGTCGTTGTTGTTTAGGCCTTTCGTTTTTTATTTGTTGGTTCACGGATCCGCCGACTCACTTTTTCCGAAAAGTGGAAAAAAAAAAAATCAAGATTTTGTCCTTTTTTATTTCCGCCGACGTACAAATTTGCTACTGACCTTATTTTTATATCCTCTGATAAAAAAAATCACAATTCTCGACAGGATGACTCAGTGGAAAGGCTGAGGTATACAAAAATATATACTGTCGAAGAGTGAAACTTTAGACACGAGGTATCTGTAGACATCTCGCATCCATTTTGGACCTTTCAAGGGAGATAATTCTGCAAAGTTGTTGTGGCGCGCTGTCACAAAATGGCGGGATGGATGGCGGGCAGTTTTTACATCTGTATCGTCGTAAAGAAAGGGGCGGATGTCAAGACTAGATCTTTTCAGCAATGTAACGAGCGGCAGCGATACTGTTGGGGACATCGTCTGCAAATGTATTACGTCGGCTGACACGCTTTCCTCCGTGAAGTCGTCAAAACATGAAGATGGTGCCGTCTCTGAATGTGACCTGTCTACCCCGATGTCAGTGTTGCACTCCTTCCGGAGTAAATTCCTTCAAGTTATCCGATCTGACAAGGACGCCAGACCCAGGTGAGCTGTTGCATTATGATGGATATGGCGAAGAGAAGAGATGCCCTCCTGAATGAAAGGTCACGATCTTCATACATTCGCTTTTCGTAACCCCCAATATTATAGGGGGCCTATATTTCGTGATTTAAGGGCCATGGGTGGTAGCATGTTGTTGATGCCGAATCTTGTATGTATTTTTCACAGCCGAAAGGACGTCCATTTTTATAAATAAAATGTTCGAAACTTTTGTACAATTAGTCAATAGGAAAAGTACTGAGTACTTTTTAACTCTGAGTAAATACAGATATCTTGCAGATACAACAACATGCCCCCAATTTGGACCAATAATTATTTACAAGTTCAGAAACTGTGGTCAGTACTAAATACAACTTCACAAACTCTGGTCATCAAAAGTTTTCTTTTGAGAGGATGTTTGAAAAAAGACAGCAAAACCAGAGGAGTCTTGTCTTGTCAAACCACTTTGAAGACATCAATGTCCTTTCATTGAAGTTGCCACAAAGTGCATATATTGTTTTTCTGTGACTTCTACATGCTATTATACATGTACACCCAGTGTTACAACTGTATTCGGCTGTATCGAAGTTATTACACTATGAGTGTAATTTTGTGTATATGTGAGAGTGTGTTTTTTTTTTTTTTTTTTCCCCCTCCTGTCGACCTGGTTTTTTCATCACTCAGATCCGTGAACCAACAAATAAAAAACAAAAGGCCTTACGACTGGGCTTTCCCGGTGACCTATTTAGCGGGATAAGATTAAAACATTTTTCATTGGACCGCAGCGTGTCTCGTCATTCTGCAAGAAACCCTGTTTTGCACAGCCTTTAGCTGTCGCGCTGTCTAAAGATGGCGGGTTTGTATAAATTTGGATTGACTTCTTCGAGAAAAAAAGGCCGCCAGAAGATGAAAATCAGAGCGAAACAGGTCCTCAGAAAGTATCAAAATATACTCTGTCTACGTCAGCTGGTGTTACGTGCAACTTAAAGCTGAATGGCGCGTTCATCGGTCCTGGTTAGAGTACAAGGAGAACGCGCGTACAATGTTCTGTACAACTATACAACTGTCTCTCCCAGATAATATATCCGAGACGTCTCTTCTGATTTATCAAAAAATAAAGATGGTTATAATCTGAAACTTAACTCGTGTGGTCAAACATGAATTGACCAATTTTTCTTCCAAGTATGGTCTCCTGACAACAAGTAAAAGTGGTCATCAGGAAGATTGTTTTTTTTTACGTGTCAAATGCCTGGGTTGAAAACAGCGACTGAATCAAGTAGATTGGATGTTCCATACACGACTTTGTTAACTTACACCGGCATACGGGGATGGATTTGTTTCCCCAATGATTATTATTGTGAGAATAATGTAGTAAACTTGGAATAAATGAAGTCAAAACAAACCCAGAATTATTTAATGGTTTAATTTTGGAATTTATTTACATAAAATAATCTGAATGACAATTGATAAAATGCCGATGAAAACAAATGTCCTACAGAAAATCAGTTTAAATGAAGTCAAAACAAACTCAGAATTATTTAATGGTTTAATTTTGGAATTTATTTACATAAAATAATCTGAATGACAATTGATAAAATGCCGATGAAAACAAATGTCCTACAGAAAATCAGTATGTCCTGTAACTTTTTTGCCTAGCAGGACAAATGTCCTGTTGATGATTTTCAATATTTCATGCCCTGGACTTGGCTATTGTATACCTTGTCTCATTCTTGCAAATATATTAGTTCATCCTTCCATTCCAATTCTCATTCATGAGCAGAAAGTCATCATAAAACAGGGATGCAATTGAGTAATTGAGACTCTTATAGATTTAGAGGGACAAGTAAGCCATTCCAGCAAACCTTCTTGTTCCATATTCTTCAAAGATCGCCTTGTACTTGCTGCATACATGTATTACCGGTACAAGATTATTGCGCCATTTTTTAAGCTTGAGCGACAATATTTTAGATCTCCAAAGCTGTTTAGTCTGGTTGAACTGTCACATTACTCCATGTTCAATGACAGCTTTTATCAGGTGATGGCTTCAGTAACTTTCAATTTCCTCCTATTTCCGATTCCGTCCCAGTACATCCACCTACACTGTACAGTGTACATGTACTGGCCTTGACCATTCACTCATCAAAATGTTATGAAAATCAATCTTCTCTTCTCACTTCAGCACCTGCCTCAATTTAACATACACATTTATCTGTATTTAGTAAAATGTTAGCTTTTTGTTTTAATATTTCACAATTTGTATAGACCTTTGTAGAGACCTATGTCCTTGAAGTAAATGAATTGATTACTGCTCTACTCTCAATGGGTACATAGACATGTATTGTATTTTCATGCCCAATAAATCTATCTACCTGTATGCTATAGAATAATTTGTGTGGGGCTTCCGGGGATTGACCTGGGATGTCGTTGAGCACACCGCAGGTCATGGTAAGAATAGGCCTCAGCTCCTCGGACAGCTTGTCTTAAGAGGCGACTAACTGAGGCACCCATGGGGTTCCCGGGTGTGAAAAGGAATAGGACCCCACCCGTGTGGTTCCCGAGTGTGAAAAGGAATAGGACCCAACATCGTGATATGACTGAAATATAGTTGAAAGCGACGTTAAATCGTATTCACTAACTCCTACACATTTTCAACTGAGTTTATAAGATTTAAGAATATCAAACAAGTATTACCTGCAGATCACAACTGGCTGTTTGCCTAATAATGCAGAATGAATACACGCATATATGCTCTGAAGTGACTAGATGGAAAATGATGCTCGTTCATCATGGAAGTGTATTGAGCTGAATGCTGCATGGAAGCAATAGAGCATGACACCTGTTCTGGCATGTGTGATGCCAGGGACATGAACAAGTCTATTACCTGTACCAATCCATTCTTTCAGAAATTCTGATGCATCATTGTCCATGTGTTGTAAGGTACCCAAATGCAATGATCCAACACATCAATAAAATGTCAACAAATTGAACAATATTACAAGTGCGATTTGACGTTCAGTAGACAACCATTATTCACAAAGACATTCTGATTATACAGAGTAAATTATAAATAATTACTTGTGTGAGAGAAGCGGTCAACAGTTTTCAATGATGTCAGAAAAGACAAGATGGTTAAGTCACAAAATGGTAACTAGTTATGGATGCTGAAATAATGAAGGTACATTGTATCAATTGAATTCGATTCAGTGGCAATATTGTTTTGAATACATGTAGAAGTCTAGCGATATCCTGAAAATACAAGAAGCTTTTTTGAGCAACAGTCATATGACATGAATGTGAAGATAATTTGATGTT
This sequence comes from Hanleya hanleyi, assembly GCA_036873755.1. NCBI lineage: Eukaryota > Metazoa > Mollusca > Polyplacophora > Lepidopleurida > Hanleyidae > Hanleya > Hanleya hanleyi. Next base: position 37,408 of record JAVTVY010052235.1, on the reverse strand, counting down.
GTGATTCCACCTTCTCCAGTATCCTGCCTGTCCGCAGAAGAATGTGATCTCTTGCACCCAAATAACATAAACAATAAAAGTAAGAGTCCCTAAATGTAACATTAGCCAGAAATAATCCTCTCCAATTATTTTTCACCATTATTTTCACAGTGTGGCATTTTAGACCTGTAAGTATAGACAAGCTTCACCTTCTCCCCCCTCCACAAGGACGGTAACTTACCCTATTATCCTTCTACCCTATTTCTTCTAATTATTCAGACAGCAAAAGTTAATTTCAGGCATCTGCAGAGAGAAATTCTGCTAACATTCTATAAATTTCCCAGTTCTTTGGATAAATAACATATCCATGCCACAGTATTTAGTCTCCGGTGACATAAGGATGTTTTTTCTGCTTCTTAGTCTTAAAATAGTGTTCAAGAAATTAGAAGAAATACAGTATGAGCAGCATTCTGAGAATTTCCAGAATTACGGTTGAAGCTACATGTATAGAGGGCCTTTGAGAGAAGAAGAATGAACTGGGACCACCTCCAACATAGAAACAAAGATTTATAGCTGCATTATACATGTCTGTAACATTGTACTGTATGCTTGAATGAGAAAATCACCAACTATTCCTTTCCTACTTCTTCTCAGCTTGTAAATTGTTAGAATCCAGGTAGAACTGACTTCATTTGTTGATTCTCATCAAGTCTTCCTATAGATTTGACATTATGCTGATTCTCTCAAAGAAACTCTGTCTTTCCAAACTTTAAAATGTTGGCTGCTTAGACCATTCTTTCTGTTTCCAATGGTCTGAGAATTTGGACACTCTCACTAAAAGCGCTCTCTCATTCTATATAATCGGACATCTTCTTTTCATCGTTGCTCTATTTACACTTGTTACCATATGGTCTGCAGACCTTCTTTTCTCTGGATAGAATCCTCCACTCATCAACTGACTATAGATGCGTAAACTACCTAGATTTTTTGTTCCTATCTCGGGAGGCTTGGTGCACTTTTCGGTCTTTATCTTTCATTGCCGGGATTAATTTCCTCAGTTTCTGACCTTTGAACAGCAGATAGGCTGGGAGTTTTATTTTTCCTGCTGGCCAGATAGACAATGCTTTGTGTAAAAACGTTTGGGTGTGATATCAAAGAGCCAGAATTCCATCAAAATTCTGGACAAGCATATCTGGTGATTCTGCATCTTATCGGATAAACAAAAATCGTGTTATGGTCAATATCACCATTCCACAACAGGATAGAGAAATTCAGATGATGCACATTTAGTAGAAATTGACGAGTTTTTATGCGGTCCATTCAGAGGTTTCACCAGTTATTGGACGTGAATTTGGTTTATTCTAGGAAAATATTCCGAGATCTGCAGGTATCTTATCGGAATGGCATTCCAGGGTCGAGAACCACGAGTTTATATTGCATTGACATCTGACATATAAACGGATGCCGGCTGACTGAGAGGTGGGTGATCTAGATCTCGGGCTGTACTTAAGGTGAAAGGATAAGGTGAAATAATTCTCTAATAAAATCTGCTGGTGCATGTGTGAAAGTTTGCCAGTTACTTGACGAGTGGCGGTGATTCTCTCCAGGTACTCCGGCTTCCTCCACCAACCAAACTGGCTGTCACTATACGAGTGAAATACATATAACCTTGAGTGTGACATTAAAATCAAATCCCCCCCCCCCCTCCCCCACCAATAAAGTCATACTTGTTGGATATATTATACAAAATTATTTAACCAATTCACCTAGTTCCTGAAGAGATCTATTTAGTGATTATTTATTTGCTTGGGTGCTCCTTCTGTGGAGGTACCTGTATGGGTGCTCCTTCTATGGACGTACCTCTCTGGGTGCTCCTTCTATGAACGTACCTGTTTGTGTGCTCCTTCTATGGACGTACCTGTATGGGGGCTTCTTCTGTGGACGTACCTGTATGGGTGCTCCTCCTATGGACGTACCTGTATGGGTGCTCCTTCTATTGATGTACCTGTATGGGGGCTTCTTCTGTGGACGTACCTGTTTGGGTGCTCCTCCTATGGACGTACCTGTATGGGTGCTCCTTCTATTGATGTACCTGTATGGGGGCTTCTTCTGTGGACGTACCTGTATGGGTAATCCTTCTGTGGATGTACATGTATGGGTGCTCCTTCTATGGATGTACCTGTATGGGTGCTCCTTCTGTGGAAGTATATGTACCTGTATGGGGGCTCTTTCTGTGGACGTACCTGTATTTGTGCTCCTTCTATGGAAGTACTGTATGGGGGCTTCTCAGTGTATGAAATAGGAAATTAAATTCTAGTTGCCCTTGGGCAAGTACGGGCAACCAACACATCCAAATGCATTGCAATTCAAGCGGAATTAGGTTGCCCAAAGGATATTTGGTTGCCCCGGGCAACAGGGCAAAGGGCTATTTCGCACTCTGCTTCTTCTGGGGACGTACCTGTATGGGTAATCCTTCTGTGGATGTACATGTATGGGTGCTCCTTCCATGGATGTACCTGTATGGGGGCTCCTTCTGTGGACATACCTGTATGGGTGCTCCTTCTGTGGATGTACCTGTATGGGGGCTTCTTCTGTGGATGTACCTGTATGGGTGCTCCTTCTGTGGACATACCTGTATGGGTGCTCCTTCTGTGGATGTACCTGTATGGGTGCTCCTTCTGTGGACATACATGTATGGGTGTTCCTTCTGTGGATATATCTGTATGGGGGCTCCTTCTGTGAACATACCTTATGGGGGCTCCTTCTGTGGACTTACCTGTATGGGTGCTCCTTCTGTGGACGTACCTGTATGGGTGCTCCTTCTGTGGACGTACCTGTATGGGTGCTCCTTCTGTGGACGTACCTGTATGGGTGCTCCTTCTGTGGACATACCTGTATGGGGGCTCCTTCTGTGATCTGGGGACATAACTCACATGATAAGTTTACAGTGGATTAATTTGAACTCCTGTGCTCTCTTCTACAACTAATGCATCTACCTCTTCACCTTAATCAAAAAGTCTGTGTCAATATTATTGCCATACTACAAGTCTGTCTCATCAGTTTTGAAGGATTTCTAGATCAGAACTTGCGTGTTTGAATTGTTTGATGTCGCCTTACATGCTGTTGTGTCAACATAGCGATGATTGAATAACCTAATTGACTGTTATACATGTGCTTGTGTGACTCGTAATGAACATTTGAACTGCATGTACATATTACAAAGGTTATGTACTTCCACTACAAGCAGAAAAGATGCACATGGTTTCAATGAAGTTTTTATGAAGCCAAGTGAGAAGGGATTGCCCGAGACATGGTAGATACTGGAAAGGGTCATTAGGACTGTTATTGATAAGACATTTGCTCCTAGTATTGGATTCACTGGGAACGGTGATTAAATAGCTGACACCTCCCAGAAAACCAAACTTGATGCTGTCCAATATTTGTTTGAAAAGGTGGAGAAGTTGTTCTAATGAGCCAGGTGGAAGGAGTAAATTCAAGAAACATGCTTCAGAGCTACAGGGAAAGAAAAAAGAAAATATCTGTGATTTGCAGCTGTGAGGCCATGTTACATTATACATGTAGGCCTATGTACCATTACATAGTCATAGTGTAGATGTGGTGTTTGGATGGAATCAAATAAAGTCAGTATGCAGCATGCCTCACCCTGGGAGGTGATGGCTTCTACTTCATTTAACATCTGCTCAAGTTGATGTTAATCACATTCTTAGTCTTTTATTAGCAGTCCGCAACTATCTTAGTTTCCAACAAGCACAAGATCTATCTTCTCCTTGTTGGAAACTGTCTGTTATAAATTGGCAGAAAATGATAAATAATTAGCTTTAAGCTTATGAACAAGGGAATTCATCGTGATGTTACATCATCACCTTAAAAGCATATCTTTCTGAAGCAGCAGTATGTAATTAAGGCTGCCGCGTACGCGTGCAGCCTTATTGGATTGGCTTGGTCGCATGGGGGCTAAAATCGCTTTGTCCGCAAGATTGCGAGAAAACAAAGCAGAGTTGGGGCTTACGGTCACAGTGCCAAATGTGGAGAAGACTCTGAACTGGAAATTCGTTACAATTTAATGGTGATTAGAACTAGTGAAAATGCGTTTTTCTTCATCAAAACACACTCTGTCGACGCCGATTGTGAGATAATGGCGGCCAAATCCCGGATCAACGAGATATGGCGATACTTCGATAAAATCGACATCTCCCATGATACTTAGCACGGTATGCCAAGCGTTCAGTCTAGGCACTTATCATTGGCGGAGGCAGCCTCTTTTATCCAATCGTAGATGTCGTTATTTGCTATCATGCCTGAGTTCTGAAAATGGCTGCGGGATTTCGTCAGGTATGAGAGCATATCATAGCTCATTTCGTCTTTGGAATGTCGAGCTGGATAACTGTTTTTACTTTTGCCGTTTACGGAATAAAATGAGCGAGACAGAGGAAATAAATGGTCAGAGAAGTTGGCAAATATGTATTTAATCCATACAAGCACAGAACGGTAGGCCACATTCCTTTTGAAGCAGGAATCTGCTCCGGGTCAGGCGGCCAAAATTTTGTGACAGCAATTTTCGGTTCGAGGGCTAAGGTCCAGCCAGTTGAAAAATGAATTGAGGGAGTTTTATCAACATAATAAAAAAATAGAGCTACGTATCTCTTCATAATATCCACGAATAATATGAAGCGAATCTGGATCGTTATTTGCTGAACGGAAGAGTCTGTCACGATGTGTTTCCATTCATGTTGTAGTTGTAATTTACGTCGTCAAATTCAAAACATCGTTCACTCTTGAAAATGTTGTACCTCGAGGGAAGATGACATTTCTGCCCATACATATCCTGATATTTCAGAGGTCTCATAAATGAAAATTTACTAGCATATCCGCGAATTTCAGGATATAAAAATGCATTTGATCAGGAAAATAATACATAGAAATTAACGGTACAATTTGTAGTAACAACTTGTAGCATACAAATCAGTTGCGTCGTGAGAACTCTCGTGCGATTTTAGTCGCATGCCTCAAGTCGTATGAAATAGGACAGGTCCTATTTCATGCGATTAGTTGCATGCTACAAATTCCCCCGCCGAGTTGTTACTACAAATCGCATGGTGAGAATGGCCTTTATTGCTTTTACCCCTCGGCAATTTTGGCCTGGGGTATTGTCATGTACGTACGTCCATCCGTCCGTTACAGCATTATAGGCAAAACCGCTCTAGATACGGTACTGTGACCAAATTTTGGGAACTTATTTATCTAGGTATAAGTCAGACACCTATCGAAAATGGCAGTTCAATACCATGTTTATCATTTCATAATATCCAGTTTTTATAAAATATTATTTCACATCATCCATGTAACCATTATTCAAGCAATACATTGCATAGGGTGCTCGAATCGTATGACAAAACTTTCCTCAACTTGAACTGCAGCGATACAATCATTATATTTTTCCTCTATAACTGTCCCCCGAAGGGCTAAAGGGGGAATATATTATTGGTGTCCGTCCGTGTGTCCACACTCCAGATCATGGTAAGAATAGGTCTCAGCTCCTCAGAGAGCTTGTCATAAGAGACGACTAACTGGGGCACCCATAGAGATCCTGGGTGTGAAAAAGAATAGGACCCAACCTGTGGGGTCTCGGGTGTTAAAAGGAATATGACCCTTCCCGTGTGGTTTCCGGGTGTGAAAAGGAATAGGAACCAAACATCGTGATATGACTGAAATAGGGTTAAAGGCGACGTTAAATCATATTCACTCATTCACTCACCTCAAGATCTCTCTTGGGGTTGTTTTTAACGGTGATCCGCTAGACTCCGACAGTAACTTTTGAAAACCTGAACGGATTCTTTTCAAATTTTGTATGTGGTTAAATTGCCACAGAATCTCACTCGAAATTACTTTCCATGCTGGGTACTGAATGTTAAGGTTCCAAGCCAAATCAGTAGTTTCAATGTCGGTGGACTTCAAACGCTCCGGTTTTCATTAAAATTTTCTCTGAACCACCAAATTAGTTAATGGAATAAAGTACGGTATTAAATTATTGTACTTTGTACATTTTTTCCTGTTATGACTGACAAAGGTAAATAAAGCATTATACATAAAACAACACTATACACATAACCCAATTTTGTGAAATAGGAAAAACTATGTATTTCTGCAGATTACACTCAAACGTCAAAGCCATAACATGCACGCAGATAACGGCAGCCTTCCGAAGTCCACGAGTTCTAGTTCAATACATGAATTTGGCATATATCTTCTCATGGTATGGGATCATAGTCAGGCTTTGCTTTTCATCAAAATATATGGGAATATGGGAATCTAACTCTACAATAATCCATGGGAATCCAATCGGATTATGGCTGTCTAACTCTACAATAATCCATGGGAATCCAATCGGATTATGGCTGTCTAACTCTACAATAATCCATGGAAATACAAACAGATTATGACTGTCTAACTCTACAATGATCCATGGGAATCCAATCGGATTATGGCTGTCTGACTCTACAATAATCCATGGGAATCCAAATAGATTATGACTGTCTAACTCTACAATAATCCATGGAAATACAAACCGATATGGCTGTCTAACTCTACAATAATCCAAGGGAATCCAAACAGATTATGGCTGTCTAACTCTACAACAATCCATGGGAATCCACACAGATATGCAGAGTTCGAATTTGGCACCTGTCCGTCAGTCCGAGACTGGTAAAAAATCAAATGGACAGATGGGAGTGACTGAACAACAAGTCCGTCGGACTGGTAACAAAAAAGCTCCTAGTTCATTGTGTAAACTATTTCTCTGGATATCTCTGCACAATTTGTTAAAAATGAAGAATGAAATACATAAGGGGGAAAAAACGTCTATTTTCGGTTACCCAACGACAAAGAAATCATGCGAGTCTAAAAAAAAATTTCAGCAGATTCCAACGAAATCACGACCAAGGCCGCTTTTTACGAAAAAAACAACGACCGTAAAGCGGCGCGCACGCACTGTCGGCATACCATAAAGTGTGACTAATGCAGCATGGGCTGCAGGTTGACGATGTTTTCAGGAAATAAAGCACCCACTTCCAGGTCGGGAATAGAGAAATCAGCAACGTGATTACGCTTCAGTCGACCTGATCATGTTTACCAGGATAATTTTAAACATATTCTCAATCAACTTCGAAAGAAATCTACAGATTTTTTGGTTTGAAATGGCATTTGTTGCGGCAGTGTTTCGCGACGACACGGTCAAATTCGCCGTCAAAGTCTAGCCGACCGGGTTTGTCGTATGTGATTATCTTCACACGCGCTCTAGAAATTCAACATAATGCACAATTATTAATTCCTTATTTAGTAGCAAGAAACACAGTGAACAAAATATTCAGGATGACAAATGTTCCCAGGTCATTTTTTATTTAATATTAACAGACTAGTGAAAATATTTGCGGACTTGTTATACATTTGGCTTATCAGTCCGCAGGACTGGTTCAAATTTTTCTTAAATTTGAACACTGATACATGGTATGGCTGTCTAACTCTACAATAATCCATGGGAATCCAAACGGATTATGGCTGTCTAACTCTACAATAATCCATGGGAATCCAAACAGATTATGGCTGTCTAACTCTACAATAATCCATGGGTATCCAAACACATTATGGCTGTCTCACTACAGTAATCCATGGGAATCCAAACAGATATGACTGTCTAACGCTACAATAATCCATGGGAATCCAAACAGATTATGGCTGTCTAACTCTACAATAATCCATGGGTATCCAAACACATTATGGCTGTCTAACTCTACAATAATCCATGGGAATCCAAACAGATTATGGCTGTCTCACTACAGTAATCCATGGGAATCCAAACAGATAGGACTGTCTAACGCTACAATAATCCATGGGAATCCAAACACATTATGGCTGTCTAACTCTACAATAATCCATGGAAATCCAAACAGATAGGACTGTCTAACTCTACAATAATGCATGGGAATCCAAACAGATTATGACTGCCTAACTCTACAATAATCCATGGAAATCCAAACAGATAGGACTGTCTAACGCTACAATAATCCATGGGAATCCAAACAGATAGGACTGTCTAACTCTACAATAATGCATGGGAATCCAAACAGAGTATGGCTGTCTAACTCTACAATAATGCATGGGAATCCAAACAGAGTATGGCTGTCTAACTCTACAATAATCCATGGGAATCCAAACAGATTATGGCTGTCTAACTCTACAATAATCCATGGGAATCCATACATATCGTTTCTGTATACATGTAGATAGATAATACTTGATGGGAATCAAATTATATGGCAGGAGAAAAAAAAGGTTGAGCGATTTCAATCCTAATGTATTTACTCTTTTACTCTGACCTGCACATATGAGCCTATTGTATTGGGAATTTGGACATGAAAATACATTTCTAGAAATATCTCTCCCTTCTTCAGAATTGGCTTACTTATCAGGCTGTGTGACGTGATGAATACGTAGTTTACCAGCTGTTCTACCACTATCAGACAGAGCCAAACCTGAACACCTTCATTACCACCAATGTAACAGCATTGGGGTCAGCTGATGCACTTTGAAGCAGGTGGGAAATGTCTTTTGACTCTGCAAACTTTGGCTGCTCTTCGCTACTTCAGCTCATCTCTACCCACTTCATTCTTATTATGAGGAGGCGGGGAAATAAAAACTATTCTAATATTATCATTTACAACGTCACAAAGGGCAAAATGATCAGGAAAAGCATAGTGAGAGCTCTGATGTTTCTGTGGTCCACAGGGTTAAATAGAAAGTGTGCTTAGAAGTTGTATAGAGGTTACAGTATGTGGTTTTAAAAGTTCTATCATATGATACCCAAACCTCATACTTTCTTTGATGCCAAATTGTTGTAAGAGACTTACATTTGAGATTTAATTGTGGTTTACTGTTTTTCAGAATGATCAAAGTTTATAAAAAACGAACTTGAAACCCTCCACTACCACGCCTGTTTAGAAATGGCGAAGACTGTGACCTGCTGACCCATGACATCAGAGTCTGATTACGATCATTCGTAGCGAGCAGCCTGGGTCCTGGGTTACATTTCCATTGTAATGCCAAAAACATAAAGCTGAAATGTAATGCCTCCGTTGATGTCATGATGATGTTGTCATACCCAATTGTTGTGCAACTTACATCAAAATAAGACGTCCGACACAACTGACTATTCAACATTATATGACGTTATCATAATCAGACTCTGACGTCCCGTGCCGGATGTTACAGCCTCAATAAGTTCTTCACGACATCTGTTTTATTGTGTCAAAAAATCCAATTTGATACTGTTTTTTTTTTTTAGAAAAAAATGTCAAGGTGTTCTTTACACAGCATTTTATAACACTTGTGTCAATAATGTCGAGCTAACCGTGCATTTATTACACGTTTTAGCACGGTTTTGTGAAATCAACACACATCAAGTGCAGGTGTTCATTGGGAGATTCCATTTCACAAGTCGGATGAGGAAAGGGACGTCTGCTTTTGTGTGTGGAAAAGTTTATAAATTTAAGGGTACGGGCTTTCGCCCTTGCCCTAAAATACATGAGCAGTGTGACTAATGTCACAGGACCTACGAAGTAGAGTAGGCATTAGGACTCGAACGCGAACTGAACTCTTGGAAATCCCCACCCCCAGTTGAAATCCTGCCTATATTAAGATGGGCACCGCCCAAGTCAGAATCGCCAGTGATTTTCATCAAAAATCACCAGAAATTTTCGTCAAAAGTAGGTCAGCTCAGAACTTGTTGGTAACAGTCTCCTAATGCGCCTTCATTCCAAAAATAAATAACGATTGCCGATTTAATTTTACAATTTTTTAACTAAAGGAAACAGATTGAATAATAAAAAGTTCAGTAGATTTCAAGCTTTACGTGTGAAAATACATTTACATCTCTTTAATGGTTTTCAGTGCCCTTGTCCAGGATCAAAACAACTTTTTGAATCGAATTTTTTTCCCCAACAATACAACAAATTTTTATATATAGTACTATAGTAGAAAGGTAGCATTTATGTAGTTTACGGTAATTCAACTCAAGATCAACACCTTCTCTGCACAAGATAATAATGATTCTATGTCATTGTCCTGAGCATAACCGGTACAAAGACGAATAAATAGCGTCTCTTCATCACGTTGTTATCTAGATATATGAGACAACACATTTTGGGTATCGGCAATCTGATGAATGTACTATTCCGGTTTTCTTGTTTCACATTATATTCTATGACGGTTGATCGGTGATTTTCTTCAATGATAAACATTAAACCACCTCAGCTTCGTTGTGTGAATCGGAATTACATTGCTGTGACACATCAACACACTCCGTGGCAGTGATTCTGTATCCCCTAATCAAGGAATCAAAATGGATTAAGATTTGAAATGACAAGAAAAATTTAGACATGCTTTGTTTACACATGTAATTTTTTGTTTAAATTATATCCCAGTGTGATATATAGTCAATATTCAAGAGATACAAAAAAAACTCAAAGTATATGCTCATATTTTCACATCATGATCAAAGTTACTTTATCTAGTTAAATTCTACCCAAAGCAAATAAATTAAGACCCTTTAAACATGCCGTCAATGCCAGATGTTGAGTTTTTACAGCTGTAGATCAGGGCTCTGGGTGCATATATCATGTTTCCATACACTTGATGCACGCAACAGCAAAAACAAAGCCTCCTTGAACAACCTATCTTTGTACAGGTACATGTAACTCAGAAAATACCATTCTCTCTCAAAAGAAAACAATTCGCGCCAGGAACGCCTTTTTTATCAAGCTAATTTTGTTATGTAGGGGCCTACTTAGATTCAATAATTGTCACGAAATTTCTTCGATTATATCTTAATTGCAACCATGCTTGTTCCTCAAACCTGACATGCTTGAGATATGTACATGTATAACACACTTTCAAGTGAGAGTCCAGACATTCCACCATTCATGTGAACAAATTGCACTCAACATGGAATAATTAAATTCACACTACCAAATAGTTCACCAGCTGTTAGTTTTGAGACCCATTTCTACAGTATAAGTACTGTGTTACTATCTGTAGCAGTTGAAACCCAGTAAAACTTAAACAATTAAAACCAGTAAAGAAATTTGGCTGTTGAATAACAGAAAATATGGTATGGAGATTTGAATGAGTAAACTACTAAACAGCTTACATGAAACCAACAAAATGTCCCAACACAAGCTGATAAATTCCTTGGGTGGCTTGCAGGATGGCTTTGTTTCACCCTCAGTTAACTTCTATCTTTGTTGCTCACACAGACTAATCTGAAGGATGATACCACATCTTTCTTTCTTCTGCTGGGTTATTGCACCAGGCTGACTTAATTGGTTGATGTAGGATATTTCACCACCAGTGGGCAATTTGACCTGAATTTGAAGCCTGATGTGGTCTGTGATGAAATGTTTGGATGTGAAATAGGATATACGTTAAAGGCCACAGTTTACATATATCTATAACAATATACTGAATTGTGTGTTTTGCGGATGGCAAGTTGGTAATAGCAGTGTAGATAAATGCACTAACAAATGATGGAAAATTAGCATTTCCTATTTCATAAAAACAATTACGGATGGCATATCCCACCAGATTTTGTACAGTGAAACATACAGCCAAGGGTTCCCGATGGGCATGACAGTGCACTCGCTGAGCCATCAATAAATAATAAAAAAAATAATTATAAATCAAATTTTCATCAGAATTCGGTCAGCTCAGAACTTGCTGGTAACAATGCCCTAATGCACGTTCATGCCAAAAATCAAGATTCTAATGTCAACGGTTCTCCTTAGTTTGCCGACGAAAGGATTCGGATGGACTGACTGACTGACTGACTCACTCACTCATTACCGGACAATTTGCGATCTGTAGCCTACTTCGTAGGAATAAACTTTCCCTCACTAGCCGTGCATAAAATAACCATTGAGCACGTCTATGAAAACATTATTTCTTAATCTCTGTATGTTTTATTGCACAGTGTGCAGGGGATATTTGGTAGAACCTTTAAGGGCCCGGGGTAGCGCCTGATATTAGACACCCTCGTGCATTCTGTCTCATTTCATCACAACCACTTCACAAACATATATATGTTTTATATGGTTGGAAAGATCACGATTCGGGCGCTCCAAATAAAGTAAAAATGTAATTCTTACGTTTATTTCACCGGTTTTGTTGCAGTTAGAAAACAGTTATTTCAAAAAAATAATGTCTTTTTTATATCGCTAATTTCACCTATTATTTTACAAGTAACGAGTCCGAGATTATGCATGGTGATAATAAACCTTTCAAACCAAACAAGTGTGTCTCAGGTTTTTTTTAAGCTCTTAGAAAAAGTTTGAGAGCGTTGTAAAGTTTATTTTTCGAAACAAAGTGAAAGTCTATTTCAAGTTCCAATAACTTCAAAACAAAGCAACATTTTGAAAAACTGAGACACTTTCGTTCGGACTGTAATGTATATATTATGCTCCCCAAAAATTGACATGATCGGATGAAAAATAAAGAAGTTATTAGCAAGTTTGTATGTACCAGCTGTGTAAAAAAATATGTCGGATATAGACCGTAAACAAAAATAATCTACTTTTCAGATGATATTCCGTAATTATTATCCGCTACTTCATGATAATGACACAATATTCTCACACAACATATAGGGATTATAGACCAAACGTTCTTTAATCACTTTGGAACAATATATTTTGAGAAAGTGTAGAAAACCAGTCACGAAGATGAATTTTTATGCCCCGTTGGTCAGTTTTCACGCCTTCCGAAATCCCTCACCGCGGGTGATTGAGTAGACGTCGAGCATTCTATAGAAGGCTTACGGAGATGTGATTTGCGGCAATTGGACATTCATGGATTTAATTGCCGACTGAAAAAGGTCTAGCTCAAGGAAAGAGAAGAAAACTGGTCAGTCCACAGACCTCAAACAGGAAAAAACTGGCAGCGGCCATTTCCGGTGTGGAGTTAAAAAACTTTACTATTATCGCGAAAGTATACAATTTGCGGGAATAATGTTTGCCTTTTTTATAATTATATGTACGATGGTGAATACGTAAAGTATTTATTTTGAATGAATACCTCACTTTCTACATTTGCCGCATGTATAATGCGATAATGCAGTATGAAGTAATACTGAATCGGAGGTATATATGACCGAACAGCAGGAGTCGTGTAATAATGTTTATCAAAGTTTCTTTTTGCCTGCATGCGTGTCCTACTAATCTCGTAACGTTTTCTTCCCATGATTGTGTTGGCAAGTAAGATATGTTGATAGAATGTCAAGTGAGATATTATGAAAAACATTACGCAAATTCACAATACATATATCTGCATATACCACATGCTTTCCGGAAATGGTTGACCACCTGAGCAGTGTGTTTGTATTTTTTATTTTGTCATGTGGCGCGAAAACACTGAGATAGACCATATAATTTCCTGTTCAATATTTTGTAAACGATGGCGTGAATGTAGTAGAAAAACAACTAATTATAATAAATGAGCCCAGCGTGCGAATTGTGTGTATTGCAGTGACAAGTAATTAGCCAAGATGCGAAGTCACAGCAGGCGATAACACCGACTGTGAGTAATGCGCGCTAATCCCCACAGCACAGAGTTCTTCCACAGACAGTGAATTTTTGAGAGCTAAAATTTCACGTTTGCAAACATTTTTTAAGGAAAATAACAGAAACACTTGATAGGTTTTTTCTTCAACTTTTGAAATATGCAAAGAAAAAAATATCGATAGTTTGAGCCTATTCCCCGGGCCTCGAGTCCTTAATATATATATATATATATATATATGTAACTATCAGTTTTAACTCAAGTTGTAGATGTTCAAGAGCTTCATTGGCTATAGCTGGCAAAGGCTTTTGGAATGCTCATTCTTGTTAAGTTCTTCAACTTTTTAATGGCTTAACAAGTTTAGTAAGAAGTTGAAAATTATTTCATGATCATATCCGTCAAGATGAGTTGTTTTCCAATATGGAGCATATAGGGGGCATTAAACACAGCAAGACTTGTATGTACGGGTAATTAATTTATTTCCAAATAACTTACATGTAGCCCATTCAACATTAAGGCTGAATAGTAGCAACGACCTGTGGTACATATAATTATCTACAAACAGGTACATGTATGTATGTATAAATTGCTGGGATAATTAAAATGTCCAAGAATGTATCTTCTATGATAGACAATGTGATTACCTCGTAATGCAGTTTCCATTATTATCCCACACTGAGAGGAACATGTAGAATGGTGTTGACTTTCCGAGTGATAAACCTCCCAAAGTAAACTGGACAGATGCATCCACATTACAGCCTGGAGCCTTGACTGACAATGATCCAGTAACGAAATCTTACCAAAATAAATCTTCAGGTAAAAGATGTTTCCAGGCGCAAATGGACACATAGACTATAGCGTCTACATTTTATAATCAAAGAGAAAAAAAGAGAACCAAAGTGGCATCAGCCATAGTGCACCTGTTTAAATGGAACTGATTACATTTCAGTATTTTCTTATGAAAGAGCCCCCATGGCATTCTACAGATGGCTGAAATTCTCAAATAAATGGACACTACTTTCGGCTGTTTCATCGGCGCCGTTCAGTTTGGGGAGAAGCGCTTCCTTTCGGATACACCCATTGCTGAGCATAATAAACTATGATCATATAATATCCCTGACATATGGACAGATTTATACATTAATATAAGTATTCATGTCAAGAGAATGGGTGTTCAGGATTTGATTTCAGGAGATAAGTCATAATCGCTATGGGATATTTTGCTCCATGTGTTTCATTGTATACAGTTTCATAGAAGACAACTGTTTGGTTATAGGATAGAGATAATAGATAAGACTATTGGACGAGATGCTCCCCATATTCTGACCAAGAGTAACCTCGTCAGATTATAGTTTTGTACACAGTCACGCTGGTTTGCCTCCCACAGTCACATACATGGTCAACTAACCTGTGAAAGAAATCAGGACATAAATTCCACGGAACGTGGTTCTAATATTCTTACCCAATTTTCTCCAAGGCCTGGAGGGTGTTTATTACATCCATACTCCCTATCGCCCTGCGGTGATCGTAACAAACTACAGAGCGCTGTCCGATCATGTATTTATATGTTCACGAGGAACTAAGCCTGAAACAGCATAACTTCATTACAGGAAAAATGCATTAGAGGGGAGGGAACTACCTTTTAGTTAACGTTTCATTAGTTTAGCTAAAAGGCCGAGAGCTTGCGTTGTTCACTCCAGATGTAGGCTGCGGGCATCAGCCTAGACAGTTTTACCGCTACGTCTTACAATTTCCAATTTCTGCACATTTACGTCATGGTGTGTGAAGGAATCAGCAGTTTGGTTATTTAGGTATTCGGGTATTTTTTTTTTTTTATTTTTCTTCCTTGTCCCTTCGTTTATTCGCCTGCCCTATAGAACTGATGAGGTGGCACCGTTCGGATGTTTAACATTGTTTAGAGAAGCTGCCTTCATTGTGCCCCCGAGGTTTACAAGTGGTCCATCGATTCCCAAGCTCTCTTAGAAGCTGTTAAAACAGACTGGCTTCTCTCCCATTTCATAGCCGAAGGCATTTGTTTCTAGATAAAAGCGATACATAAAAAAAGCTGAAGCCAAATAGAAGTGATGGTGTTCACCTGGCCAACTGGCGGCACCATTAGACACTTACAAGTATTTATGTAAGTAAAGTCAATAATATGGCAGAAGGCTGGTAACGGGTAATGGCAAAGATACCCCAGGGGCACATAGACTTCACACAGATTGAGATGTAGTGCTCGTTATGTACATGTGCATTATGGGTATTTTAAGCACTTATTCACTCGCATAACAATATTTTATTTATTTTTTTCTCCCAAATGAAAGAATAAGAGGTAAATCTTCACGTGGAATCAACTGAATTTGAACACCAGGAACTTCCTATCTTAAATGTACATACCTTAAATGGTAGTCTAGAGTATTACTGAACACCGGTAATATTCACCATTTGTTTAACTGGAAATTTATTGACTCGGAGGACAGCTTGGGGAGATGAAAATATTTGAGATGTTATGCATAAGGCCTTGGAGATGCACAAAAAAATGTGTCGATTCAATTTGAGACTCACTGTGGGTTTTGGAAACAGTGTATGTAAAAATATAAATAGATGTACCGGTAATTTAGACTGTTTACAACCATAATACATCGTAGAACAATAATTTTGATATTGACTTCATTAATTAGTATAATTATCAGTGTATTTGGCCATAAATTGTGGATAAATTTAGAATCATGTCTTCCGGACTGTATATGGTTACATGTGTATGCATATATTGAAGATTATCTGATCGATGAATGTGCATGGCTGTCATAGGCTTGTGATTATGGATCAGTTTACCACCATTTCTAGTTACGAAATTAATCATGCCAATAACAGAGTGTAGAGAATCGTGTGTCACAATCCTCATGTGCATGCTGCCATCAAAGGCCAGCGGATCGGTCCTAATCAGAAATCCATAAATCCCGAGGAGTCTACCTGGCTTTTATATTGGGTTAATTTGATATGACGAGCATTAATGCCAGAATAACACAGCAAAAACGTTCAATTCTATCCTTTGTACATTTAAACAGTTTGATTTATAGGGATTTAGATACAATATTTATATGGCTTTGACATTTGGATGGAACACACATATGTATTTACATGTAGATCATCTCTTCTATCGAATTTAAGCTCAGGTAAAATCTCGTCACATATGCTGCAATGACTTAAATAGAATCAGATCAATATTTAACATGGGGAAAACCTTTCATGCTTGTTTAGATCCGCATGTCAGAATTTATCAGAGTGAGTCTACTTTCTACAAGTATCGTCATGGTTTCTGGTGGGCTTCTCCAAGTCAACATTTCCTCAATGTAAATAATATTAGTACTATTGAAATGTACAAACAGCACCAGTCCTGAATAAAAATCTAACCATCAACTACGCTGGATCATGTATGTACCCCTATGGGAAATAATGTGGTCTATGATTATCCAATGTATGTGCTTTTCTGCTAAAGTGAGGAATAGTCCTTTGTTGAATATCCATTCAGGTACAGAGGGGCAAGGATCTGATATGTAGCTGTTGAAATTGAAATTCCTCTCCAGACTTTACGAAACAACTCAAGGGCGTCGCTATCCATGATGCGTGTGGTGCGAATTGGAAATACAAAAATTATGTAAGATATCAACCCCAGTTTAGCATTAAAATATGCTAATGCAGGAAATAAAGCATAAAAATATAAAAAAAAATCCGGCTGGGGACATGCCCCCGGATCCCCCAAGAAAAGCGTGCGCATTCCTGGGATAACGAGAAATGGGAAGTCAAGGATGGCTGTACGATGGGGGGGTGGGGGGGGAGGATGTTCGGCCACCAAGGACCCTGGAGCTTCCGGGGTCTAGGCGGCCGCTGGATACTCACATATTGGTCTGACAGGACTCGCTTATTTTAGCTTTGTGTAAATCAATCATATTGGTACGCCTATTCATTTCTAATGTTGCATGGCGTAAAGGTCATTGTTTTGTATATGTATATGTATTAAATATAACTAGAAAGTCAAATGGATTCAGGCATGATGTGTGACTTTTTTCAATTCAACATCGATGTGTGCATATAACTGCGAAACAAACGTGAAAATAGGACCATAAATCTGCATACATTGTGGTCAGATTTATATCCGGGAAAACGCTTAGATCGCTATCTAGGTGGCCTCTCGACCCTCGCCTGTTAGGCTGTGATAGTCAACCCTCCTATATGAACTTTTGCTAGATCCGCCATTGGAAATTGAAAACATTCGCACCCCCCCTTTTGAAATCCTAGTGATGCCGCTGCAACTCATATGTTCGTTTAAGTCGGAAAATTTAACACTGCAGAAAAATAGAGAACCACATTTAGGAGAATAGAGAACCCCATACATGTATGGTGAAGATATACACTCACTACGCTGATCATCGATGAGATTCTTTGTTCGTTTGACTGAGCTATTTGTCTGATGTAAGACGAAATGAAGATGTAGTTTGAGAAAGCATTTTTAGATGTGTTCTTTTTATCCCCTCGGCATATATATGCCAGATGGGATCATGTCGTCACACTGTCTGGCTGGCTGGCTGGCTGGCTGGCTGAACGACGTGACCGCTCTGAAAGGTGAACCGTTCCAGCTAGAGTCTTCAAATTTTGTATACTGCATTGTTGGATGGGAAAGCACAAGCCTATTGAAATTGGGCACATTTAGTTGATTTTTGTGGTTTCCATGGCAACGTAACGAAAAATATCCATATGATGACGTGACCGCTCTAAAAGGTGAACCGTTGCAGCTGGAGACTTCAAATTTGGTATACTGCATTGTTGGGTGGTAAAGCACAAGCCTATTGAAATTGGGTTCATTTAGTTGATTTTTGTGGTTTCCATGGCAACATAACGAAAAATAACCACATGATGACGTGACCGCTCTCAAAGGTGAACCGTTGCAGCTAGAGACTTCAAATTTGGTATACAGCATTGTTGGGTAGCAAAGCACAAGCCTATTGAAATTGGGGACATATTGGTGGTTTTTGTGGTTTTCATGGCAACATAACAAAAAATATCCACGTTACGACATGAATGCTCTAAAAGCCGAACCATTTCAGCTGGAGACTTCAAATTTGGTATACAGCATTGTTGCATGGTAAAGCACAAGCCTATTGAAATTGGGGACATTTTGGTGGTTTTTGTGGTTTCCATGGCAACATAACGAAAAATATCCACATTACGATGTGAATGCTCTAAAAGCCGAACCATTGCAGCTGGAGACTACAAATTTGGTATACAGCATTGTTGCATGGTAAAGCACTTGTAAGCCTATTGAAATTGGGGACATTTTGTTGATTTTTGTGGTTTCCATGGCAACATAACAAAAAATATCCACATGACGATGTGAACGTTCTAAAAGCGAACCATTGCAGCTAGAGACTTCAAATTTGGTATACAGCAATGTTGGGTGGTAAAGCACAAGGCTATTGAAATTGGGTAAATTTGGGTGTTTTTGCTGTTTCCATATGGTAACATAATGGAAAATATCCACAGAATGAGGTTAATGCTTTAGAAACAGAACCATTGCAGCTAGACACTTCAAATTTGGTAGCATTATTGTGTGCTTGGTGTTTTTGCAGTTTCCATGGCAACAAATGGAAAATATCCACAGAATGAGGTTAATGCTTTAGAAACCAAACCATTGCAGCTACACACTTCAAATTTGGTAGCATATTGTGTGGTAAATCACAAGCCTATTGAAATTGGGTACATTTGTGTGGATTTTTGGGTCTGTGTAAAAGGGTGCCCGAACAAGAGCCCCATGAACAATTCAGTCTTACAAGAAGATGGTTTGATCTGAACACAATGTTTAACTAACAGTGTGCAGTGTGCCGCACTGACATCTCTTAGCTGTGAACTGGTCGAACTTCACTTTACTTGAATAAAACGCTCCGACAGTGTTCGGTTTGTTCTTTTCTGTGCAAGGGAAAGTAAGCTTGCTCAACAGTGAAACTTTGCACAGTAGCTAAACTTTCACACTGCAATTTTATTTCAAAATATCAAGAAAAATCCACCAGGTAGTTTTCCGTGAATAGCAAAAACAAAAACCAGATAGGCAATTTGCTGGTTAAATTTTGATGTCCCGGCGCGAAGCCTGCATGTTATAACACTCAGACGGGCCAACGTCATAATGACAATGACGTCCGAATTTAACCTGTAAATTGCCTGTCTGAGTTTTGTTTTACTATTCACGGAGAACTGCGGGGAGGATTTTCTCGATATTTTAAAATAAAATTGCACTCTGAGAGTTTAGCTACTGTGCAAAGTTTCACTGTTGAGCAAGCATATTTTTCCGAAATATGGATGATGACGTCCGAATTTAACCTGTAAATTGCCTGTCTGAGTTTTGTTTTTCTATTCACGGAGAACTGCGGGGAGGATTTTCTTGATATTTTTAAATAAAATTGCACTCTGAGAGTTTAGCTACTGTGCAAAGTTTCACTGTTGAGCAAGCATATTTTTCCGAAATATGGATGATAACCTCACGGATATATTAGGTGGGTCACAGACCGCGCTGTACGGCCATCCGACCTATTATCGTGATAATTTGAAGGTTTATTTTTAAACATGAGCAGTGTGACTAACGTCACAGGACCTACGAAGTAGAGTAGGCATTAGGACTCGAACGCGAACTGAACTCTTGGAAATCCCCACCCCCAGTTGAAATCCTGGCTATATTAAGATGGGCACCGCCCAAGTCAGAATCGCCAGTGATTTTCATCAAAAATCACCAGGAATTTTCATCAAAAGTAGATCAGCTCAGAACTTGTTGGTAACAGTCTTCTAATGCACCTTCATTCCGAAATTAAATAACGATCGCCAATTTAATTTTACAATTTTTTAACTAAAGGAAACAGATTGAATAATAAAGGTTCAGTAGATTTCAAGCTTTACATGTGAAAATACATTTACATCTCTTTAATGGTTTTCAGTGCCCTTGTCCAGGATCAAAACAACTTTCTGAATCACTTTATTTTTCCAACAATATAACAAATTTTTATATATAGTACTATAGTAGAAAGGTAGCATTTATGTAGTTTACGGTAATTCAACTCAAGACCAACACCTTCTCTGCACAAGATAATAATGATTCTATGTCATTCTCCTGAGCATAACCGGTACAAAGACGAATAAATAGCGTCTCTACATCACGTTGTTATCTAGATATATGAGACACATTTTGGGTACGGTATCGGCAATCTGATGAATGTACTATTCCGGTTTTCTTGTTTCACATTATATTCTATGGCGGTTGATCGGAGACTTTCTTCATTGATAAACGTTAACCACCTCGGCTTCGTTGTGTGAATCGGAATTGCATTGCTGTGACACACCAACACACTCCGTGGCAGTGATTCTGTATCCCCTAATCAAGGAATCAAAATGGATCAAGATTTGAAATGACAAGAAAATTTTAGACATATTTTGTTTACACATGTAATTTTTTGTTTAAATTATATCCAAGTGTGATATATAGTCAATATTCAAGAGGTACAAAAAAAACTCAAGTTATCATATTTTCACATCATGATCAAAGTTACTTTACCAAAAGAAGACCCTTTAAACATGCCGTCATGGCTTTGTTTCACCCTCAGTAAACCTTTATCATTGTCGCTCACACAGACTAATCTGAAGGATGATACCACATCTTTCTTTCTTCTGCTGGGTTATTGCACCAGGCTGACTTAATTGGTTGATGTAGGATATTCACCATCAGTGGGTAATTTGACCTGAATTTGAAGCCTGATGTGGTCAGTGATGAAATGTTTGGATGTGAAATAGGATACACGTTAAAGGCCACAGTTTACATATATCTATAACAATATACTGAATTGTGTGTATTGAGGCTGGCATAGCGGTGTAGATAAATGCACTAACAAAGGATGGAAAATTAGCATTTCCTATTTCATAAAAACAATTACGGATGGCATATCCCACCACTGTGTTATATATACAGTGAAACATACAGCCAAGGGTTCCTGATGGGCATGACAGTGTACTCGCTGAGCCATCAATAAATAATTAAAAAAATAATTATAAATCAAATTTTAATCAGAATTCGGTCAACTCAGAACTTGCTGGTAACAATGCCCTAATGCACGTTCATGCCAAAAATCAAGGTTCTAATGTCAACGGTTCTCCTTATTTTGCTGACGAAAGGATTCGGATGGACTGACTGACTCAGTCACTCATTACCGGACAATTTGCGATCTGTAGCCTACTTCGTAGGAATAAAATTGCACTCTGAGAGTTTAGCTACTGTGCAAAGTTTTACTGTTGAGCAAGCATATTTTTCCGAAATATGGATGATAACCTCACGGATATATTAGATGAGACAGACCGCGCTGTACGGCCATCCGACCTATTATCATGATAATTTGAAGGTTTTTCTCCAATATTTTAAAAACTATTTCTTGAAATGAAACTAAAACTGGCTCCGGAAATCCTGAGCTCATCATCTTTCTTCCGATATGCATGCCATCCATGACCCCACTCCCCACTGCACGTGCGGGTGCTATATTTAGCTCGACTTTTCAGCCATCTTTTCTCTTTGCACAGGATCAGTTATCGAACAACCATCGGGAACAAGAAGTTCACGTTAAAGAACGCATCTTTGCCTTTTATATACGAGGATCGTTAGTTGGTGCTCTTGTGTGAAAGATAAAATGTGCATTGTCCATGTTGTATACGAAAATAATTCACTGTCTAGAAGACAAGGGAGTAGATTGAACTTTGCACCCCCGCCACAACACGGGGAATCCCGAATTTTGTGGGGGGGAGGGGTGGAGAAAAAATATTTTATTTAATTTTCGGACTCTAGTCGGTACCCATCTTTTGATATTTTGCATGACAATCATAAATGATTCCATCTTCTTCTGAGATCTAATTGCCTTATCACGAGCGCTACACCTGCGCGTGAATTCACCTGGGCCTATCGTACTATCGTACTATGCCGTAACCAACAATACATGTGAACATTTCCTTACACATTATTGAGAGCCACTTTGATGCTCCTCTTATCAGAGCGAGCGGGTGGTTGGTGGGTGCCTGCCCCTTCTATATCTAGTTGTCTCTAGCCAACTTTCCATACAAATAAACATGACTGTTTTTCCCCCAACTACTTCTGTTTCCCCTTATTGAATGCCCTTCATCTGTCTATACCGGAGATTTATATTGCTCATGTGAAAGGGACGGCAAGTGCACACTAGGCCGATGGGATCAAGTGTGGCCGTGGCCTCTTAGTTTTGATAATAAAATACATTAGCAGTCTTTCATTTTTGAAAACAACAGGATTGCTGTGAATCACTCCCCTAATATGATTCTAGGAGTGTAAATCACACTCCTGGTGGTTTTTAGTATGTAGAAAAGTTGGTGTTATGAAGTGCTGTTTCCACTTGCCTACATGTAGATCAATTTAAGGAGTGTGATTAGGAATTTAGGAGTGTGGCTCAAAAAACCGAATGACTGCCGTCCTGAATGGCAGTTTGTCTGCAGAGAATCTTGTGCCATATATCCTCTTGTGTACATGAGTATTCATGTTCAGTGTGATAATAATAGAGTTCGATTAATGGCTGCTTGAAATTACAGGTATCCATTTTACTAATCATTGCAAGATCGGCTACCTCAGATATCGACTGGCCACTCCCTGTTTTCTATTGTCTCTACAACAATTGGTAATAACATCTATACCAGTCAATTTTGCGCCATCACCACTGGTGCGTTACACTTTCTGCCTGAAAGTGCCATCTTTCATTGTTACCTATTTCATTAGCCCCATCTTTCATCGTCGTGCCAATTCAGGGTAATTTCTCCTTAGATGCAGACAGGGAGATCCACAGAGAGATCAAAGAAACGATGTGATAAAGTCTGGAGATGATAGATAATGGGACAGATTTCACTATAGCAATAGCATGCAACACTGAAATATACCCCCTGTGTTTTCATGCAAAAGAAGATGACATCAAGTAGTAGAGAGTAATGCCAGGCTAGGGTTCCCTGGAGTCTTCCAATTGATTATTGCGTGTTTTGTCATTGTCAGGGAAATAAATAAAAAGGTGCCTTGTCTGTGATTTCATAGATTAGTCCATTTCCTAAGACTGTCTCAGTTGTTTCAAAGATGTTCATTGGATCTTTGATCTTCTTACTCTCGTCATGCGTCTACATGTCATGTATATGAAGATTTTTTTTCTTCTAAAAGTGACTTGATATAAACTTTATGTACTGGATTGATTCATAAATCTCTTTTTAGCATGGAATGGTAAGCGTCTGATACAGTTTTATACCAAAGATTCAGTTTAAATTTATTTCAGAAAAAAAAAAAAAAATAAATAAATAAATCCAAGTTCATTTACATTCAGAAAAAAATATACTTTCCACCTCCAGAACAATATGTGATGTTTCATATGCTTTTTTGCAACATCAGATTGTTTCAATTGTGCACAAAAAAACATAATACTAAATAATAAAAACAGGTGAATTATGTAACCAATTGTAATCTATTTCTTATTTTGATGGTTAAACTCTCCTTCCATGCTGTGTAGATGATGAGGAATTTTATTACCCTGATATGTGCACCAGCCCAGGGTGTTCATACCTTTATAGTCATTCCCAGCCTGGTTTGTAACCTTATCTCTCTACTCTGATTAGTTGCTCATGTTGACTTTCTAATCGTTTTTTTATTGGATGACAGAGATCACAGGAATGAAGCCTTGACTGTTTTTTTTGTTGATCTGAAAAAACAAATGATCCACTGTCTAACTTCCTGTTGTGTCCAGTCTCCAATCTCGCATTCGGCTATTTCCGTATTGGCGAAACTTAGCCTCTCACATAGAACGCACAACTCCCCACCCATGGGGAGCGAATGGCGATCAAGTAGTAAGCCAGCTACGAAATAGTGCCTTTGATAATCGAGTGATCCTATCGCATTTTATTGTGAAATGAAGTTAATTTTAACCCAACGAACATAATTTATTCAAATTATACAAAGTATTTCTATGTTTAATTGAATAATAGCAATCTATCCTCAGAACTCAGCAACTGGGCTAATTTCCGCCAATACGGAAATAGTCGAATGCGAGATTGGTTCCACCGAAAAGTAATTGTGCGCATTATAAGACGGGATTCTTTATTGTACTGAGCGTCCCATTTGGGACAGAATACACAACAAATAAAAAGTAGAACAAATAAGAAAGTAAACAAACAGGTGCGACGTTTTCATTTCCGCTCCCAGAAATCCACTAGGTCAGAGGTCACTTTCGCGCCTAAAGTTAGTTCTGGGGCTAGATTGTCCAGTCTCCTGCATGGTTTTTGGACCACTATAACACTGGACAACAGCTGGGTTCTCCATAAGTCTAGGGTATGGGTGGCCATTTATGTCAAAAATACAAACTACGTACACATCAATAAATATACCAGGGCCGTATCCAGGGCCATTTTGAAGCCGGTATACCGGTGTGGGTGCCCAAACTCCAGGTCAAAAATATCTTTTTTGGCTGCTTAACCTTACTACATTAAACTGGAGTTCAACTGAAGCCTTCTTCAAACTTTGTAATTCAATACAGTGTCGCGACCGCATAACTTCTGAGTTCAATACACATCGAACACGCGTTTCTGGCCACGCTTTATGCATTACATACTTTAAATGGCATTGCATTGACTCCTCTAGTAGGCAATAATCGCTGTGATACGGTGGTTTTCGCCTGGTCTTCCTACAGCAATCAAAAACTTGAGAACAACCGATGTGTGGGGAATGCGCTATATCGGTGGCAACAACAACGTTTTTGAGAGAACAGGATTACGGGAAAACTGGAAAATATACACCCTGGCACTGATTAACTCGTTCCCCCATATAAGCGGGTTTTGACGGATGTTCGCCTAACCCATGAAGACGGATTTTGACGGATGTTCGCCAAACCCATGAAGACGGATTTTGACGTGTCACTGAGTTCCCATGTTATGGATTACTTTGCAATTTTTTCGCGTTTACTTTGAGTGAAACATTATTAAAACTATACATTTTCAGAAAGCCAAAATTTAAATAAATCTGACTAGTATACGGTTGGTTTGTTTTGTAATACGGGTAAAATGAAATCGGGAGAGGAAGAAAAATAATTGACGGAAAATGCGCGATTCAACACCAAATGAGTTTGGTATGATCTAAGATAAAGGTTCGAAAAATAGTAAAATCTGCTTCCAAATTCCTAAATATTTAACGTGACGCGAGCATAAACTACCAAAGTATCTAACCTTGATGACTAGATCGTCAAATCTGCCCATCTGAGTTTATTTTACATATTTTCCCACGACCTGTTGTCTTCGCGGTGAATGTCTTATCCGCCATTCTTTCCCAGCCGGTTCTTTGTCCGACAGTGACCATAGCGACTGCGTCACCACGTGACCTCTTCCTCCAATCACGCCGGGCCTTTTATCAACCTTGGCCAATCAGTGAGCATTCTAATTTTAACCTTATGAATATTTATTATCGTCGTCATTCTGCTTCCCGGAAGTATATGGGACTTTTTCAGTTTAATCTCGTTCAAAACCTGCCATATCGTTATGTTTCTGTCAAATCCCGAATCTAGGGAGAATTAGCTTTACTCTGGTACACAATAACATAGGACTTGCAGCGAAACAACAACAACAGAACGCTGCAAAACGTGACTAAAATGCGACAATTTCTTCGCCTTTTTCCTGATTTCCAACAGACGGAAAGCAGACACAACACATTTTCTCGCAAGATTACTAATTTTTAGAATAAATGTTGCTGATATTGGTATAAAACGTGAACAAATTACGTAGAATGGGTCTGTGGAAGACCATTGGTAAATATTTCTCCACATGACATGGGACATAAAACGGGATATTTTACATCGCGGGAGAAGTATGAAAATTTAAATGTCTCCATGGGTTAAAGACCTACGCCATTACAAATCTATTATGGGTCAGAGAGAGAAAATTCCCCACAAGTCTAAGGGGGAAAGAGTTAAAGCACTGAAATGGTATTTTCGAGGATCCAACAAACCCTGATGTAAGTCAACAGCATCGGAGATTCCGTGGTTTTTGAGCACCAGCAACAAACATCAAATTTACGTGCAACAACAACAACAACAACAACGTCAAATACCGGTGTCCCCAAAAAATCTCTGGATACGGCCCTGTATACATGTACTTTCTACAATATAACTTTGAATACAAATTCTCCTTCTCTTTTTTCTCCCAACTTTACTTATTTAGTTCCCTAACTTTAGAGCAAATTGACCAATTTCTCTCAAATTTATCTAGGTTAACTATGGGGTCATGCAGATGTCGCATACCAAAATTGATGTCGGCGGGAAAATCATCAAAATTCATTTTTACCCCGAGCAATTTTGTCCAAAGATTATTGTCATCATCATGTAAGTTCTTACATCAATACATCTGTCCATCTCCGATTTCTCATTACCATCATAAACTTAAATCACACATGCATATGGTCACAGAGCAGAAGCCTATTGAAAATCAGCGAGATTGACCCATATTTTCTCAGGTCACCAGATCTGTGTTAATTTGTCATGAATTGATTGTTATGCCCCCCGAGTAGCGATCGCTTTGTCCGTCCGTCAGTCCGTCCGTCTGTCTGTCCGTCCAAATTTCTTGTCCGCGTGATATCTCGGTTAATATTTTATGGACAGGATTGAAACTTGCATGGAATGTGGCCAGTACCTCGTAGTTGTGCAGCGAAGAGTTTTTTTCCGAGTTTCGGTATAATTTTCAAGAGTTGTGGACCTTTTTCTGAAATCTCTGTGAATGGGACTTGTCCGGGCTGGATCTTGGTTAATATTGTACGGACAAGTATGAAATTTGCATGATATGTGGTCATTGCCCCACAGTTGTGCAGTGTAAAGTTTCTCTCCATTTCGCTTATATTTTCAAGAGTTATGGCCTTTGTTCCTGAAATCTCTGTGAATTGGGAATTGTCCGGGCTGGATCTTGGTTAATATTGTATGGACAATTATGAAATTTGCAGAATATGTGGTCAGTGCCCTATAGTTGTGCAGCGTGAAGTTTCCTCGTGTTTCCCCATATATTTTCAAGAGTTATGGCTCTTTGTTCTTCTAGTCTTTGTGAATTGGGACTTGCCTGGGCTGGATCTCGGTTAATTTTGTATGGACAAGTATGGAATTTGCATGATATGTGGGTAGTGACCCATATTTGTGCAGCGTGAAGTTTCTCTGCTTTCGGTTATATTTTCAAGAGTTATGGCCCTTTGTTCATCAAACCTAAGTGGATGGGATATATTTATTTTGTTCAGGCTGGATCTCCGTCCATAACCGATTTGGACTGGGGAAAATGGCTATAAAATTGTTATTCTACATTCCAAAGCAGACCACATAGGTCCTGAAGTATGAAATTGCCCCAAAAAGAGTGAATTGGGTGCAAAATTCAAAGTTCGCTGATCGCTTCATAATTTCACCACAATATACTCCCAAGGAATGTAGGTCTCATAACCAGGTCACATTTTCGGATTTGGCGAAAGCCCTGGCGACCATCTTGCATCAAAACATTGTATTATTACTTGTTGGTCGATACTTGGAATATGTATTATTCGAGGCATGCCGAAAAAAGTGATTGAAACAGAATTTTTTAAATTATCCAAATTAGGCCTCCACCAACCAATACAGAACAGAACAATGGCAGTGTCAGATTAAAGCGGAACGGGGGGCATACAATTGAGCAATCTCTGATTGCTTCCTTGCTGTGTTGAGTTTTTTGGAAGGTCAGTCGATCAAAGTTGTTCCTTTTGTCACCTGGTGGTTTTAAATATCAGAACTCAAGAATGATGACAGATGCTAACTGATCTTGCACTGAACACATACTTGGGCTTCACCCCAAATTGATATCTATAAGAGTATTGTCACCAATTATGTGTATGTACATAAATTTGTTCATGTTTGTCAATCATTACCACCATGTCTCAGATTCTCTGATACACGGCTACATGTAGGTTAAACTATGTTTACCAATATATATATATATATATAACTTTATTTTCTGAAGGTTTACAAAAATACTCTGTTTGAAAAACTGTTCTTCCCTGCGGCCCTCTAACAAGACAATTAATTGCAAAGAAATAAGCTATCATAATTACACACATATAAGACAAATCTTAAGGAAAATTAGGATATATATACAAATGTTACTCAATGTTACTGCATGTTCATTAAAGAGTTCATCATTCTGCACTTGAATATTCCAAGGGAGGGAGATGTTGTAATATTTTGATCTAGGGAGTTCCACAACTTTGCTCCCGTATAGCTCGGGCTTTGCATCATATAGCATGTTTTGGGTCGAGGAAGGTACAGTTTGTTGTTCGCAGTTGACCTGAAGTTTCTTGTTGTAACTTCATTTACATATTTAAATAGATCATTAACGTACATTATGAGGGGCATTGCTGGTTGATGATTTTGTACATGAAGGTTGCTTTTTGAGATACTTTTTGCTATACCAATTGCTTGTTGCCATCAACTGCTTGTTCTTCAACAAGGACCTTATTTTAATAATACTGACGGGTTCTCAGTGCTTTGCACGGTTCATGTTTTATATGAGTGGATACATCAATCAGTGAGAGACGATATTTGTTTTATTTAGAGGTCAATGGTCAATTTTACAGTGGCACCTCAATCGGAATCATTGAAAACATTGCACTATTACTCTTGTCCAAGGATGCAGATTGTGATTAGTCTTCATGATTACCTCACACTGATGGCAAACCAGAAACATTGAGGTCAAAGGGTCAAAGGTCAAGGTCACTGGTGATACAAATAATCATGAAACCATTGAAAATCACAATGTTTGTGATTGTATGCATCAGTGGGAAATGATGGCATGTACCATGATTGAGGTCAAAAGGTCAAAGCCAATGACCACCAGCAACTTACTCAAACACGTAAGACTCAAGATTTCATTTAAATCATGTAGTCCATAGTGTCACTTAGGGTCTTGTTATACAATTGACCATCACAGGTATACAATTGACCATCACAGTTTTTCTAGGCTGATATTTCGGAATGTGAATTTGACGATTTTTGAATTACAGTATTTTCGTTATTTTGGGATTACACTATCTTAGAATAGCACAGATTCTAGTGCTGAAAATCGGTCCCATGCAGGATTGGAACCAGCGACCCAGAGTCGGGCACCTAAGATAGTGTAATCTCAAAATAATGAAAATACTGGTATACGATCACTTTCTAAATGATAAAAATATATAAAAAAATATAAAAAAAAACATCAGCTGTATTACATGTACCATCATACGCAATGTGAATAGATGGTAATTGGTCTAAGTTCTGATCATAAAACCTTACTGATTTCTCAACAGTGTTTCTTCCCAGAGATCTGTTAGATTACATCTCTACTACATGTATATATACCAAATGGAATGCTGTTTTAGATTCTGGCCGACAGAGTGTACATGTAGGATGTATAATTTGTGATTTGCTAGGGGGTAAAGTTTTAACGACCAGCTGGCCTTTGATGGCTAATAGGTTATGATTTGAGGGAGAAAAAAAAAGAAATCTCCAGGTTCTGGAAGTATGACAAATTGCTGGTGGCCATGAAATTGCCAGACACCAGTTGAGTTTGGGAAATCTCCAATACCTTGATACTTGATTATATAGAAGATTGGAGATGGAATATGTGCCTTGGGATAAGGTAATAATAACAGGAAGTCCAATTTCCCACCGTAAAATCTGGGTTGATCAAATTTATTAGAAGAAGATGACTAAATAGTCCAAAATCATGCCGATAATGCATTATTTCTGTTATATCAATGATTTTAGAGAGTGATCAAATTTATTAGAACAACTAGCTGATTGAATTTTGTTCCTAAAATTGGGGGTGATTGAATTTTAATAAGTGGATGGAATTATTAGAGGGGTACCATGCAAGTTCAGTTCCAGGTCTTCACTGTCAAAAGTGCTTGCAGTTTCAAATTTGCAATGGTAACTCCATGTTAAATGCATTGCATTCTGGTCTCGTGAGAGGTAACCGCTAGATTAACAATCAACATTCAGGTTTTATTGGGGGTATGAAAGCTGGCTGCTCCATTTGATAAGCAAGCACATGTTGTGTCTGATTTGAAGACAGTACCCTTAGATACTTTTTTTGTTAAATTAACCAGAAAATTAAGGACATTTTTAAGTCCTACATATGTTGAGAGAGAAATGCTCAAAAATACCATAAAGTCTATTCTTGAATAATTAATGGTACAGTAGCTTTATATATGTACCGTGTACCATAATAAAGGGCTTTGATTACCCAGTTTCTTGGAACTGCTTTATCTGGTGATTATAGTGTGTCTTCTGTTGAAGAAGTAGAGCATGTTTTGGAGCACCTGGCTGCAGGTCTAGTCCATCACCATGGTGCATATAGGACAAAGTGATTGGTCCAGTCTGGACATCATTCTGGTCACATGTTACAGACAGAAGATTCTTCACAGAGAACCAGTGTTACACCATTACATCTCTCTCTCTCTCTCTCTCAGTAAAAAAATCCTGTCTGCCTGGTCCTACAGGCCCTATTGAATATGTATTTGTGTGTCCGAGGTTGAGAACTCATGAGTGAGTAGAGGGTTGCAAGCCTACAGTGGAGGCTGTCAGTCAGTCAGCCAGTGGAGAGCAGGGATAGATCTCAGTGGGAGTATCCCTGACCGTAAGCTGATATAGGATTACATGTTCATTCTGATATCATGTGGTCCTTCTACATCAGTAGAGAAGAATCTGGGAGATAGAAAAGAGTGAACACATGGGTTAACCTCCAGACTGGTCCACTCTATCCACCTCCCCATTTAGGCACTGTCTTTCTTCCTCGAATACCCAGCTGGTCCAGCTAGCTGCTGTCTCCTTAGTCTTCTAACCACCTCCCTGTGCGTGAACGCTCACAGAGACTTACTGTAGTTCTGACCATCTTACAATTGGAGCTACACCACGTGTATATTTTTCGGTGACTAGATGTTCCATTGTGAAGTATATCTTCCTATTATATCATCCCCAGACAGCTCGTTGTTCTGTATGCCTTAGAGTGAAACGTCATCGATCATTCTGGAATTTGATCTCTTGTGGCATTCATTGTCAAACTACGCACAACTAGGAAGGTTTTTATCAAGAGAGAGACAGAACGTGTACCAAGAATCATTCGCTCAAGTGAAATTCATAATAATTCTGAACTTTGAAAGTTGCTCTTCAACTTCAAGAAACTAGATCGGCCGTGCTGCTGCCTGATAGCCAGAACAAGGAGCGTGTTGGAAGTTACTCAGTGCTTATAGTACAGCCTAGTTGTAAGGATAGCTTTCTCCACCAAAGTCTCTCTAATCTGTAGGCCTGGAAGCTGTCAGAGGTAAGTCAATCAATGCAAGGTGTGTACAGAACACCCTCAAAGATTTCTAACTGTACTCTATTACTCTATATCGTAAGTATTACACCCAAGCATGCGAGAATTCTTTCTAGCTTAGTTCTACCACAGAACTTTCTCTTTACTGCATCAGATACACCGGTTCTCTTCTCTCTTATAAACGTGTTAAACTTGCGCTGTGGTGTTGGCGTCTTTATCGTAACCAACTGTACCCGCGCAGAGACTCGTTAGTCCTGTTGTTTTCAATTATGATATCCATTTATTCAGAAAATATTACCAGGCTGAACTATAGTACTGGCAGCATGCCTGCATCTTTTGAGAATCACATGGGTGATAAACTTGACTGACATACTACAGCCCTAAATGTAACCCAAAGGTTTTCTTACTGTTCTCAAAAAGAAGAAATTCCCTATTTTTTTGAAGGGACTTGTCATTTTCACTTAATTGTAAATTGAAGACTCGACTGAATACAGGCACTGCAACTGGAATGAATATTTGCATGTTTCCCCATGTCAACTATTACAATTTTCACTTTTCCCTGTCTTTTTTAACTCTTTCCCTCATAGACTTGTGGTGAATTTTCTCTCTCTGGCTCATAATAGATTTGTAATGGCGTAGGTCTTCAACCCATGGACTCATTTCAATTTTCATACCTCTCCAGCGATGTAAAATATCCCGTTTTATGTCCCATGTCATGTGGAGAAATATTTACCAATGGTCTCCCACAGACCCATTCTACGTAATTTGTTCACGTTTTATACCAATTCAGCAACATTTATTCTAAAAATAAGTAATCTTGTGAGAAAATGTGTTGTGTCTGCTTTACTTCTGTTGGAAATCATGAAAAAAAGCGAAGAAATTGTCGCATTTTAGCACCGTTCTCTTCCTGCTTTCCGGCTACCATTCGCATGTTTCCGTATACCATCGTAAAGCTAATTCACCGTAGGATCGGGATTTGGCAGTGACATGACAGGATGGCAGGTGTAGAACGAACTATAACTGTGTTAATCCAATATACCTTCCGTACAGGAGAATACAGACGGTAATAAATATTCATAAGGTGAAAGAAACACAGCTCACTGATTGGCCAAGGTTGAGCGCGGCCCGGCGTGATTGGAGGAAGAGGTCACGTGGTGACTCGGTCGCTATGGTCACTGTCGACGAAAGGCCGATTCAGAAAGAATGGCGGCTGAACATATTTACCGCGAAGACAGCAGGTCCCGGGAAAATACATAAAATAAACTCAGATGGGCAGATTTGACGAGCTAGTCATCAAGGTTAGATACTTTGGTAGTTTATGCTCGCGTTACGTGAAATATTCAGGAATTTGGAAGCAGATTTTACTATTTTTTGAACGTTTGTCTCGGAGCACACGAAACAAATTTGTTGTCAAATCGCGCATTTTTTATACGCCCGCCAAAATACGCCCGCCAAAAAGGCGGACATATTATGTGATGGCGGTTTCCGTGTGTCCGTCCGTCCCCCGTGTCCGGTCTATATCTGGGACAGTTTTCTATCTACAGTTCCAATATTTGGTGAGTGGATACCCTACGGGGAGACGATGTGTCACGTACAAAAATCAAGGTCGAGGTCAGAGGTCAAAGGTCACTGGCCTGAAAAACAGGAAATCACTGAAGTGTTCGTGTCCGGTCTATATCTCTGAATGTTTTCTATCCACGGTTGCAATTTTTTGTGAGTGGATACATCAGGTGGAGACGATGTGTCGCATCCCGAAATTCAGGTCGAGGTCAGAGGTCAAAGGTCACTGTTGCCTAAAATCAGGAAATCATTGATAGTTTTCTATCTAGTTCTAATTTTTGGCGAGTGGATGCCCTAGGGGGAAACGATGTGTTGCATACTGTATGTAGGTCGAGGTCAGAGGTCAAAGGCCAGTGTGACCGAAATATCAGGAAATCATAAAAAATTCCTAATTTTTTGTGAGTGGATTCAATAGGGGGTAATGAAGTGTCGCATACCAAAAAATAGGTCAAGGTCGAAGGTCAAAGGTCACTGTGACCCCAAAATCAGGAAATTATTAAAAATAACATTTTTTTGTGTCAGTCGATACATTAGTGGGACACGATGTTTCACCTACCAAAATGTAGGTCAAAGTCAAGGTCACTGTGACCCCGAAATCATGAAATTGTTAAAAATCATGATTTTTTGTGTCCATTGATATATTAAGGGGGACGATTTTGTCATGTACCAAAATTTAGGTCAAGGTTAATAGTCAAGGTCACTGTGACCCCAGAATCAAGAAATTTTTAAAAATTACTTTTTTTTTGTCATTAGATATATTGGGGGGACATGATGTGTCACGTACCAAAATGTAGGTCGAGGCCGAAGGTCAAGGTCACTGTGACCCCCAAAATTATGAAATTGTTAAAAATCATGATTTTTTGTGTCCATTGATACACTGAGGGAAGACGATGTGTCATGTACCAAAATTCAGGTCAAGGTCAAATGTCAAGGTCACTGTGACCCCAAAATCAGGAAATCATTAAAAATAACTTTTTTTGTGGCAGTAGATACATTAAGGGACACTATGTGTTACATGCCAAAATGTGGGTCAAAGGTCAAGGTCATTGTGACCCCAAAATCAAAAAATCATTAAAAGAAACATTTTCATATGCCTGTCGAAGAGGTCATGTAATGCGATATTGCGTTCTGTCTAGTCATTCATTAAAATTTGATGTCCATGCGATATCTCTGGTTTCAAGGTATGGATTGGTACCAAACTTTGGGTATACCTTACTCGCATGGCAAAGAGGAGCCATATTACCCCTCAGCCCATAGGGCTGTGGGTCTTGTCGTTGCCATGTACGTACGTCCGTCCGTCCTAGCGTCCGTCCGTCCGTCCGTCCGTCAACATTTTCTTGTCTGCTGAATATCTGTAGGTCTATGAAGTCGGGCCTGACCAAACTTTGGTGAGAGCTTCCTGAATGTTGACTGATGAAATGATTAGATTTTCAGATGGCTATGATGATTTTATGATTTTTATTTTTTTTTTTATTATTTATTGATGGCTCAGCTTTTGCACTGTTATCTATGCCCATCAACATGTTCTTGTCCGCTGAATATCTGTAGATCTATGAAGTCGGGCCTGACCAAACTTTGGTGAGAGCTTCCTGAATGTTGACTGATGAAATGATTAGATTTTCAGATGGCTATGATGATTTCATGATTTTTAATTTTTTTTTTTTATTATTTATTGATAGCTTAGCTTTTGCACTGTTATCTATGCCCATCGGGAACCCTTGGTTGCAGGTTTCATTGTGAATTTTGAAGGTTCCCTGATACAAGAAAGCCTGGTCCATTCAAGATTCTCATTGAATGAAGGACATTGTTATTTGCGCTGAAAACTTACCTCACTTCCACTCTTTGCATTTCTTGTCTACAGGAAATATCACAGTAAGAATTTAAATGACACAGTTATCTCCCCTGCTAGTCACCTGATTGCATAGCTACCCACAATTCTACTTCCTTCTTGTTCTACTGCTTCGTAGGGCTGGAAGTAAACATTGTCAACTCCGTGAAAAAGTGCCTTTTCTAGCGAAACTACTCACAGTTGGATTACCTCAGACGTCTGATTTCCTGCAAGAAACCCTTTGGGAAGTATTCTCTAAGTTATCAGCGTAATAATGGCTCATAATATGTCTCAAATGTCATGCATGTCTTGTGGAGGTGACAAGCCAAGTTATGACCTTCACTCAGTGTGTCCGCCATGCCGCCAGGGTAGAATCTGTACATGGGACACGGCCTGTGAAGAGTGTATTGTGTGGGCGCCCGGCATATTCCAGGTTTATTTGGCCGGTTCTCTGGCAGCTAACGAAGGGAATGGTGTCGTTATGCCTGCCAATATCGCAAACGAGACGTATGTAGCACAGTCTCCTCGTACTAATGTAGGCGAGGAGTCTAGGGGGGTTGTTAGTTCAGTAGCTGGGACTCCATTAGTCAGCCTATTGGATGTAAATAAAGATAAACAAACGCCCCCCCCCGCTCACGATGCTTCCATTTCAGGCCAGGTGAAGGGTCAATCAGGTAAGGGATCGACCCGGTTGGTACAAGTGGAAGGAGTAATCGAGGATATGGAATCTGGTACGACGACGACTGTGGAAGTGGAGATTCCTATTGAGCGGACACCTGGATGTGACGATGAAGGGAAATCGGTGACGGACCCAGGCTTAGCGTGGGAAAGCCAGGGGACTCCGATCGCACGATCGGAGTCAACTTATGATTATGAAAACTTGGGCAGCACCAGTGAGGAGCCTAATGTTAAATTTTCATTTGGGTCCGGGGTTGGGAAAATACCTTCCTCGACGCTGTCGAGGCCTGGACTTCCCGGTCGCTCAGTTACGCCTTTAACTGCTGCTTCCGGTTTGTCTGAATTTTCCCAACCTGCTTCCGGTTACTCTGGTGGCCTTCCTCGTTCCCTTGCCGAGACGTTTGTGTCTACGAGCCTTCTGGGCCACCAGAGATTAAGGTTCCCGCAACAACGGCAGTATGGTATGTATCCAGGTAACCATAATATGTCAAATTTTTTGCCTGTGTCTGAGTTGCGTTATCAAGAACCCTCAATCAGACCAGTTCAAATTATGCGGCATCCGGTTGCTGGTCTACCTTCGCCCTTGCGTGGCTTAGGTCAGATATCTGCTTCCGGTGGTGTTCGAGGTACGGGACCGGGAATTTATCGTATGATGCGTCCTCCTATACGTGCTTCCGGTTTACGACCTCGTATGCCCGTTCACCGACCTTTACAGTGGCCGTGCTCACGTCCAGCTGGAGGGTCCTTGAGTGTGAACACACCTCGTCAGGCCTTGCTTCCGGTCCACTCGCAAGGGACTGATCCCACTTTGGCTGCCATACTGCGCGGTATGGAACAGCAACGTGAGGAAATGAAGGAATTGAGAGAGATGATGACCAGTCAATTCCGAAGTAGTACGCCACTGCTTCCGGTTTGGACTGAACAGTCTAGGAAACCGGAAGCTAATTTGTCGAGGACTATCCCTTCCAATACTCCCTCCTGGCAGGAAGCCCCGGAAGCTATGGAAGTGGATAGGGACCAGTACGGTAGATCTGAATTGAATGAACCTACCAATACTGATCCGGATGCTAGGAAATATTATGAACTTATTGCCGGCATCTATGACTTAATTCCTGATATGCAGCTTCCGGTCCCACATGCGGGGGATATTGAAACTGAATCAGGAGAGTCAAACCGGGTTACGAGGTCGGCTACCACGCTGCCGGCCTCAACTGCTATTCATTCTATCTGCCATTTATTCCATAGAACGTTAGCAGAACCCACTACGCAGGAGGAACGTGCTATAAGGTTGAGACCAAAAGCTCGCTTCCGCCCTGCAGGATCTTC